>PVIY010027954.1:0-33648 GCA_004026745.1 Myrmecophaga tridactyla | reverse complement strand
ATTCTGGGCTCCTCATTCTTCAACCATTCAAATGAGCTATACAGACAGGTTGAGACAGACCATGTGCCACAGAAAATCTAGGTTCCAGACAAAACAAACCCCTCTTTCCTTCGTAGGTGCAGCTCTAAAATATAGGCATATATACATACCTAAAACAGCCTATCAAAATCCAGATATAGTAATTACCACTCTGGACTAAATGTGTCTGCTATAAGAGCTTACAATCTAGGCCCCTGTTATAAGCGTATTCTAAAGGAGACCATTCAATAATTGTTCTTTTATTTTGGGCTTATTTTGCCTCACCAAATGTCCCCAGGTTCATTCACATCATCGCATACCTCACAACTTTATTGCTTTTTGTAGCAGCACAATATTCAATCATATGTATACACCATCGTTCGCCCATCTACTTCTCATTCAGTGCATCCTTTGGCCACCTGCATTCATTAGGCATCATGTATACTGCCCAAAGTCCATAGTCTGCCCACACCCTCAATTTTAGATCATTTCATTGTTCCCAAGAGAAAGATAACCAATAAACACACCCTTGCCAAACAGGAAATCTAAATCTCCCCTTAATTCCCTCCCTTCCCTCATTATTTACCCCTGCTGTTGCTGTGGTACTGCTGATGTTTTCCTGTTGAACATAGCCCATATGTCAATAGTAGTTTTCCACCTGTACCCTGGACTTAAGCACTCTTTGTACATGAATCATACCTTTGAAGTAGTTCTTGCAAAAACTTATTTATATTTCTAGTGTTAGTCAGTGGGATACATCAGTCTATACAACCCCTTTCAATCATGTTCGCCTTCACTATGGTAATATTACTTATAGACCCATTAGAGAACTGCCTTCACTTCTATCTATTCCCTTACATTTGAGTTCAACCTCATTAGCTAATCATTCATCCATCTCTAGCTTCTGTGTATGTCTAAGACCCCTATATTCTGTATTTAAAGCTTCTGATTTTACCTTTGCCATGGTCATAAAAGTGGAGTCATACAGTTTTATCCTTTTGTATCTGGCTTATTTCACTCAGCATTATGTCCTCATGGCTCATCCATCTTGTCATGTACTTCAGGACATCATTTCATCTTACTGCTACATAGTATTCCGTTATATGTATATACCACATTTTGTTAATCCATTTGCCTGTTGATGGGCATTTGGACTGTTTCCATCTTTTGGTGATTGTGAATAAAGCTGCTATGAACATTGATGTGCAAATTTCTGTTTGTGTCACTGCTTTCAGCTCTTCTGGGTATGTATCAAGTAGTACTATTGCTTGATCATAGGGCGGCTCAATATTTAGTTTCCTAAGGAACTGCCAAACTGTCGTCCATAGTGGCTATACCATTATACATTCCCACCAGCAGTGCATAAGCGTCCCAATTTCTCCACATTCTCTCCAAAATTCATAGATTCCTGTTTAAGATAACCATTCTTATTAGGTGTAAGGTGGCATCTCATTGTAGTCTTGATCTGTATTTTCCATATAGCTAAAGAAAATGAGCATTTCTTCATGTGCTTTTGAGTCATCTGTATTTGCGCTTCAGAAAAATGCCTATTCATATCTTTAGCCCATTTTATAATTGGGTTGTTTGTTCTTTTGTTGTTGAGTTGTATGATTTCTTTATGCATACAGGATATCAAACTTTTCTCCAATGTGTGATTTCCAAATATTTTCTCCCATTGAGTTGGCTGCCTCTTCACCTTCTTGACAAAGTCTTTTGAGGTACAGAAGCATTTGGTTTTGAAGCGTTCCCATTTATCTATTTTTTTCTTCTGTTGCTTGTGCTTTGGGTGTAAAGTTTAGGAAGCTACCTCCTGTTACTAGGTCTTGAAGATGTTTCCTTACATTTTCTTCTAAAAGCTTTATGTTATTAGTTCTTATATTTAGGTGTCTGATCCAGCTTGAGTTAAATTTTGTATAGAGTATAAGGTAAGTGTCCTCTTTAATTCTTTTGACTATTGATATCCAGTTCACCTATGCCCATTTATTGAAAAGACTCTTTTGTTTTAGTTCAATGGATTTGGGGTCCTTGTCAAAAATCAGTTGACCATAGATTTGGTGGTCTATTTCTGCATTCTTGATTAGATTCCATTGATCAATACTTCTATCTTTGTGCCAGTATCATACTGTTTTGACCACTGTGGCTTTATAATTATAAAGTTTTTAAGTCAGGAAGTGTTAATCCTCCCAGTTCATTCTTTGTTAGGATGTTTTTAGCTATTTGGGGTCTCTTTCCTTGTCAGATGTATTTGGTAACTAGCTTCTTCATTTCTTCAAAGTAGGTTGTTGGAATTTTGATTGGTATTGCATTGAATCCGTAGATCAATTTGGGTAGAATTGACATCTTAACTATACTTAAACTTCCTATCCATGAATAGGAAATGTCTTTCCACCTATTTAGGTCTTCTTTCATTTTTTTTCAGCAATGTTATGTAGTTTTCTGTGTACAAGTCCTTTACATCCTTAGTTAAGTTTATTCTTAGGTACTTGATTCTTTTAGTTGCTATTTTGAATGGAATTTTTTCCTTAACTGACTCCTCAGTTAGGTCATTGCTTGTATATAGAAATGTTTCTGATTTTTGCACATTAATTTTATATCCCACCACCTTGCTGAATTTGTTTTTTAGGTAAGTAACTTTGTTGTAGCTAACTCAGGATTTTCCAAGTATAGTATTATGTCATCTGCAAATAATGAAAGTTTTACTTCTTCATTTCCAATATGGATGCCTTTTATTTCTTTGTCCTTCCTGATTGCTCTAGCTAGAAATTCTAGCACAGTGTTGAATAATAGTGATGACAGAAAGCATCCTTGTCTCATTCCTGATCTTAGGGGCAAAGTTTCATTCTCTCTCCATTGAGTATGATGATGGCTATTTGTTTGCCATATATGCCCTTCATCATACTGAGGAAATTACCTTTGATTCCTATCTTTGAAGTATTTTTATCAGAAAAGGATGTTGAATTTTGTTGAATGCACTTTCAGCATCAATTGAGATGATCATGTGATTTTTCCCTTTTGATTTGTTAATCACATTAATTGATTTTTTGTGTGTTAAGCCATCCTTGCATTCCTGGTATAAACCCTACTTAGTCATGGTGTAGAATTCTTGTAATGTGTTGTTGGATTCGATTTGCTAGTATTTTGTTAAGAATTTTTGCATCTATGTTCATTAAGGAGATTGGCCTGTAGTTTACCTTTCATATAGCATCTTTACAAAGTTTTAGTATTAAAATGATATTAGCTTCATAAAATGAGTTAGGTAGAGTTCCTTTTTCCTCAATTTTTTGGAAAAGTTTGAGCAGGATTGGTGTTCTTTGTGAAATGTTTCATAATATTCCTCTGTGAAACTATCTGGCCCTGGGCTTTTTTTTGTAGGAAGATTTCTGATGACTGATTGAATCTCTTTACTTGTGATTGGCTTGTTGAGATCTTCTATTTCTTCCTGAGTCAGTGTGGCTTGTTTGTGTGTCTCCAGGTATTTGTCCATTTCTTCTAAATTGTCTTGTTTTTTGGCATATAGTTGTTCATAGTATCTACTTCTGATTTCTTTTATTACTACAGGGTTTGTGGTAATGCACCCCTTCTCATTTCTGACTTTGTTTATTTGCATCTTCTCTCTCTCTCTCTCTTTTTCATTCTTTCTAGTAGCCCATAAATTTTATTGATGTTCTCAAAGAGTCAACTTTTAGTTTTATTGATTTTTTTCCCATTGTTCTTTTGTTCTCCCATTCATCTAACTCTGCTTTAATCATTGTTATTTCTTTTCTTCTATTTGCTTTGGTGTCAGTTTGTTGTTCTCAAGTTCCTCCAGGAGAGCAGTTAAGTCCTCAAATTTTGCTCTTTCTTGTTTTTTAATATAGGCATTTAGGGTGATAAATTTCTCTCTCAGCACAGCTTTTACTGCATCCCATAAGTTCTTTTTTTTTTTTTTTTCCCAAAGGCAGGCACCAGGAATTGAACCTGGGTCTCGGGCATGGCAAGTGAGAACTCTGACTACTGAGTTACTGTGTCCTGCCCCATCCATAAGTTCTGATATGTTGTATTCTCATTTTCTTTTGTCTTAAGATAGCTACTGATTTCTCTAGCAAATTCTTCTTTGACCCACTGGTTGTTCAAGAGTGTGTTATTTAATCTCCATCTATTTGTGAAAGTTCTCATCTTTGGTAGCTATTGATATCCAGCTTCATTCCATTGTGATCAGAGAAAGCACTTTGAATAATTTCAATGTTTTTCAATTTATAAAGACCTGTTTTGTGCCCCAGCATATGATCTACCCTGGAGAATGTTCCATGAGCACTGCAGAAGAATGTATATTCTGGTGTTTTGAGGTGTAATGGCCTATATATGTCTGTTAGGCCTAATTCATTTATCATGATGTTTAACTTCTCTGTGTCCTTATTGATCTTCTGTCTGGTTGTTCTATCTATAGAGGAGAGTGGTGTATTGAAGTCTCCTACTATTATTGTTGAAACATCTATTGCCCCCTTCAGTTTTGCCAATGTCTGTCTCATGTACTTTGGAGCTCCTTGATTGGGAGCATAAACATTTATGATTGTTTTGTCTTCTTGGTGAATTGCCCCTTTGAGTTAAATTGAGTTAAATATACTGTCCTTCTTTGTCTTTTATGATATCTTTACATTTAAAGTCTATTTTGTCCAATAATAGTATAGCTACTCCTGCTTTCTTATGGTTACAATTTGTGTGGAACACCTTTTTCTAGTCTTTTCCTTTTATGTATCCTTGTGTCTAAGATGAGTTTCTTGTAAAAAGTGTATAGCTGGATTACATTTCTCAATCCATTCTGCCAATCTGTATCTTTTAATTGGTAAATTTAGTCTGTTAACATTCAAAGTTATGCTGAAAAGGCACTTCTTGAATCCACCATCTTATCTTTTGGATTTTATTTGTCAGATCTATATATACTTTTTCCTCTTTTTCTTTTTATCCTTTAAGTTACCCTTACTGGTACTTCTCAACTCTGTATCCTCCTCTAGATGTCCCTCCCCTGTCTTTTTTTTTTCCCATCTGGCAAAACTCCCTTTAGTATTTCTTGTTAGAGCTGCTCTCTTGTTGACAAATTCTTTCATGATTTGTTTGACTGTGAACATTTTAATCTCTCCCTCAGTTTAGAAGGACAATTTGGCTGGGTACAGAATTCTTGGCTGGAAGTCTTTCTCTTTCAGAATCTTAAATATATCATACCACTGCTGATTTTTACTGAATTCATTTGTTAGCTCTAAGATCTTTGTTGTGGGTTTGCCAGGATTTCTGTATATAGGATCATATCATCTGCAAATAAGGACAATTTCACTTTTCCTATCTAGTTTCAAAGCATTTAATTTTTTTCTCAAGCCTTAATGCTCTAGCCAGAACTTCCCATGCGATGTTGAATAATCGTGGTTGACAGTGGGCGTTCTATTCTATTCCTGGTCTTAAAGGGAAAGCTTTTAATATTTCACCATTGAATATGATGTTAGCTGTGGGTTTTTCATATATGCAGTATATCATGATGAAGTTTCCCCCTATTGCTAGTTTTCTAAGTTTTATCATTAAATGGGGTGCTAGATTTTATCAAAAGCCTTTTCTGCATCAATTGATATGATTGTCACTGTATTTTTTTCTGTTCATGTGGTGTATTAATTAACTTTCTTATTTTGAATCACCCCTGCATTCCCTTGATCATAGTATATAATTCTTTTAATGTGCTATAGGAATTGATTTGCTGGTATTCTGCAGTGGATATTTTCACCTGGGAATATTGGTGTGTGATTTTCTTTTCTTGCAGTATCTTTATCTGGCTTTGGATGAGGACAATGTTAATCTCATAAAATGAGTTAGGAAGAATTTCCTCCCCTTCAAGTTTTGAAAGAATTCTAACAGGATTGGAGTAATTTTTCTTGGAATGTTTGGTAAATTTGCACTTTGAAGCCATCTTATCCTGGGCTTTTCTTTGTTGGAAGGTTTTTGATTACTGGTTGTGGTGGCTGGGAGCTGTATGTACCCCAGAGAAAGTGTTCTTAAACTTAATTCATACCTGTGTGGGAACCACTGTAGGTAGGAATTTTGATGAAGTTACTTCAGTTAAAGTGTGGCCCACTTCAATCAGGATGACTCTTAATCCTATTATTGGAGTTCTTTATAAGTAGAATGAAACTCAGGCAGAGAAAATTGACAGAGGGGAAAGCAATCCACAGAGAGATTAGCTAGAAGCCGAACATCAATTGAACACCTAAAAGAAGGGAGAGATCCAGAGACACTACCGTGTGCCTTGCCATGCATTCTAATTTGCTAGCTGCTGGAATGCAAAAGGAGAATTAATAAGTTACAAGTTTATAGTTCTAAAACCATGAAAATGTTTGTGGTAGTTAGATTCATGTGTCGACTTGGCCAGTGAAGGTGCCTGGTGAAGGTTCTATTGCTGTGGACATGAGCCATCAGCATGTGAACCTCTTCTTCTGCTGATCATATCGGCGGTCGGCTAGGAGGTGTGCCTACTGCAATGAATGATGTTTGATTTAATTGGCTGGTGCTTAAATGAGAAAGTTCAGTGTAGCACAGCCCAAGAAGCTCAGCATACCTCATTTCAGCACTCACAGCTCAGCCCAGGCCTTTGGAGACACAGAAAGGAATCACCCCAGGGAAAGTTGTTGGAACCCAGAGGCCTAGAGAGAAGGCCAACAGAGATCACCCTGTGCCTTCCTGTATAAGAAAGAACCTCAGTTGAAAGTTAGCTGCCTTTCCTCTGAAGAACTATACATTTTTAACTAAATAAACCCCATTTTACTGAAAGCTGATCCATCTCTGGTGTGTTGCATTCCAGCAGCTAGCAAACTAGAACAATGCCCCAATTAAAGAAAGTCTCTAAAAATGTCCAAATTAAGGCACCAACAAGGGGTTACATTCACTCAAGAAAGAAGTTCAGGGTATCTGTCTCAAATGAAAAGGCACATGGCAAACATGGTGATGTCTGCTAGCTTTCTCTACAGGTTTCTTGTTTCATGAAACTCCCCCGAGATGTTTTCCTTTTTCATCTCCAAAGGTCTCTGGTTGCGTGGGCACTCATAGTTCCAGTCTCTCTGTTGTGGCTCTGCGCTCTTGGAATCTCAAGTCTTTTCCAAAATGCTTCCTCTTTTAAAGAATTCCAATAAATTAATCAGGACCCACCTGGAATGGGGGGAGTCACATCTCAAAAGTTGGTATCCTGAATTGAATGAGTCACTTCTCTATGGTGATAATCTAATCAAGTTTCCAATATAGAATACTGAATAGGGTTCAAAAGAAGTGGTTGCTCCTACAAGTTTGGATTAGATTTAGGACATGGCTTTTTTATGGTACAACTTTCAACCAACACACCACGTAGCAAACTAAGGACCAAACATCACCTGCAGCCAGCCCTAGAATGACACAGTCTTTCAAGAGAAAGCATCACCTGGATGCATTGATTTGGACTTCTAATTTTGACTCAAAACTGTGAGCTAATAAATAACAATTTCATAAACAAAACAAGTAAATGGTTTTCTTGAGCAGCCAAGGAAATACTAAAACAGATTTTTGGATATCAAGCAAAGTGGAGTGCTGCTATTACAAATGCTATAAAATGTGGAAATGGCTTTGGAAGAAATGTGAGGTGCTTGACAGAGCTGTGTGTGACCCTAGACTAACATTTTCTTAAACATAATCCATTCCTATGGGTGGGAACCCATTGTGAGTAGGACCTTTGATGAGGTGACTTTAGGTAAAGGGCGAACCACCTCAGTCAGGATGGTTCTGAATCCTATCACTGGAGCTCTTTATATGAGAATGAAAATTCACGCAGAAGGTGAGGACCGCAGAGGGAGCACCCAGAATATGAACATCAAAAGGGCCTGGAAGAGAAGGGAGAGACCAGGGGCACCATCAAGGATTGCCTTGTGGTAATGATGGCAGTCTTCAGGTGAAAAGCATAACTTTGATGATGCCTTGATTTGGACTTTCTCTAGCCTCAAAATCATGAGCAAACAAATTCTCAATTTTTAAGACAAAGCATTGTATTATATTTGTGTAGCAGCCTAGGAAACTAAAGCATATAGCAAGCAAAATTGAGAGTTATTTGCTAAGTTTCCTATTCTATTGTTATTCTAAAATAGCAAGGATACAATTTTAGTAATTAGACTCTTGTACACAAACTCAAAATGTATTACAACAATTGTTTGTTACTCAGCCATGATGAGTGACAAGGATTAGCTTCTTCCATGTTTACAATGATGCAAAGTTCTCAACTATTGTGTCATGGGTTTGATATTCAATTATTTCTAATAAAGTAAGAAAGGACAGATATTAATAAATACTATCAATATTGGGAAGATGAAGACAATGAGATGCAGAAAGAATGAGAGATATGGCCAATTTCACCCAACAATCTCTGAATGCATCAAACACAGGGTATGCAGCATTTCTCCCGCTTTTCAACCTGTACCTGTTCAAGTTGAAGGAAGAAGTTTAGTTAGGTATATTAGTGAGGCTTCCGGGTTCTCCAGGGAAACAACTGTCAGGATACACACACACAAACACATACATATGTGTATGTGTATGTGTGTGTGTATATATATAAATATTGTGAGATTATTCTAAGAATTGGCTGAAATGACCATGAACATAGCACGCTAAAAGTACATTTGTTTCTGATAGATATAAGTTAAACTTATTTTCTATTTAAAAATCATTCTTATTTTTATGATAACACAAGGCTTGCCTCATTTATTTTCTTTCCTTTTTTCCTATGTGCACAGCTTCTCTGAAAAGCTGCTTTTTGAAGTATATTATAACGTAATGCTTACATTGTAACAGCATCAAAATACGTTTCCTGAAGCAGGTTAGTATTTTTATTGTAATTTACCAAAAGGAACATAGGGCTTTATGAGAGAGCTATATCATTACTTTATAACTGATGGTTGTGCAGAATTTTTCAAGCCAATTTTATAGACAAAATTGACCTCCATTTGTGTATAAATGCACTTCTTTATTTTAATTGTGATATTTGCATAGTCTGTAATGAAGCATGTTTTAAAAGATGTGTTCCATAGCTGTCATTCCTACTATCATGGGCAGTAATAAAAGACTGTTATTTAGAACAAATATTGCAGTTTTTAGGGTGCATGTAACGTTTTTTAGAAATGTTCATAAAATGAATATTTTTTTGGTCATAAAAGTAGGTTTTAATTCTTTTCCAAACACTAGTATAAATATTTAGATATGCTAGTCAATAAGGACATTAAATCAAACATCTCTTAGGAACCAGGAAGAAGAGATAGGTGACAGATAGGTAGATAGGTAGATAGATAGCTAGATAGAAATTGAGTCAGTTAATTTTTCCAGAAAAGAAAAAGTACAAAAACACTGTGATAAGGTAATTCTTAAATCATTTAATTCAACAAAAGAGAAAATCTTAATAATGTTTTTTTTGAGAATAATTATCATAATATATTTCTTAGCAAGTAAGCTTCTTTGTGAACCTGATTCTTCCTGGGAAAAGACCTTTAGACAATTCAGTAGTTAAAGTTATATTTATATATGACCAGCATTTATAATTACTTTCTATCCAAACAAGGCACATTCCTTGAATTTTTTAATGTATGTTAGAAATGTAGATGCTGTGAATTTCTAACAGGAAAGATCTACAGATGTCTTTTGTTTACAGAATAAAACTTCTTCAAGTCCAGTGTTCATAATAGATCCAAGTAAATGTATTCCATGTTTTCTCTTATGTATATATGAAAAGAACAAATCCCCTTCCTTAGGGAGCATTATTTCTTAGACAATAAATTGCATGGCTCAAGGATTGGCTGTTACCATATGCTGAGATTGCTTCCGCCTTTGTCAAAGGCATTTCAGAATAACGTTTATTGCATTGTCAGCCCAACCTAGGATGAGTGATAGGAACATCTCAGGATATTGTATTAGGAGACTCTCACAAGGCTTACAATTAGAAATTAAAATCTATTTCAAAATGTTTTCAAATTTTATGGATTGTGTACTTTGGCCTCAGTCTTGCACAGTCTTGAACAAATGAACTTATTCTTAAGGACTTAAAATGTATTTCACATTCATAGTCAGTATATGCTTTTTTTTGGTATACTGTATGATGGGGTCACATTTCATTATTTTTCTATGTGAGTATCCCATTATTGCAGCACCATTTGTTGAATTGTTTGTTTGTTTTTGGTTTGTTCGTCTTGCTTGTTTGTTTGTGGGAAGTGCACGGACCAAAAATTGAACCTGGGTCTCCCGCATGGCAGGGAAGAATTCTACCACTGAACTACCCTTATACCCCTAGTATATGTTTTTATATATCGTGCAGAAATTCAACTTTATATTGCTACTATCCAATGACACACAATGTGTTCTCGTATTGTGTGAGTAAGCAACGATGCACAATTTTTCTAATGATCTTTTAAAAATTCATGCAAATTAATGAGTTAACTACTATATTTGATGTTTTTTATAAAGTTTATTTTTAAAAAATAGAAACAGCATAATTCACTTGACCTCATGATAACTAAACTATACGTTACTAAATCCTGAAAGAAATCAGATTGATTGATTCAATTGCAACATCAAGAGCTTCCTTATTTGGAGAATCCCAGCCCTGTACAGGAAGCCGAAGCCTTACAAGGAGAAACAAAATATCTCCATAGCTAGTGTTACAAGATACAAACTGAAAAGGGAGGGAAAGCACATGCAAACACAATTCCAACAGCTCTTTCTTTCTTTGTGTATCACATTATTTTTAGATTGCTTACTTTTGATAGTCTTAATAGCCTATAGTCAGGTTTACTGAAGGCTGATAGGGATATATCAGGTAAGAAATGTTAATTTAATTTAAAGTTATTTGCTTCAAGAGCGTGAACTAAGTACATATATATAACATCGGTTGTCCACCTCGGCTACACAGTACAATTACCAAGGGAGCTTTGGGAAAATCCTCACGTATAGGCACTAGAGGGTAGAGAGGCTGGCACAGGGTGTTGAGGCCTGAGTGGGGTGAGGAGGGTGCAGTGCAGGTGGTTGTGTGGCCAGTATAGGATGTTGGACCCCTAGCAGGGTGACAAGGGCCACTGCGTGGTGGTAGAGGTACAGCTCCAGGGGTGGAGAAGCAGTTATACCAGAGCAATTGATCAATTAAGCTAATGCATGGAGGATAACAGAGCCCATGTTTACCCTGGTGGAGAGGGAGGTTTACAAATATATACATATATGTGTGTGTGTGTGTGTGCATATGTGTGTGTGTATGTATGTATATATACATTTGAAATATCCATATATTCACATAGTATATATTTGTAAATACATGTGTACATAGTGTGTGTCTGCATACATGTGTGAGAGAGTATTTATAAGAGTAAAATGTTAAAGGAAGAATAAAAATAAAAATAATATCAAAGAAAAGGAATAATTTAGGAGCAGAAAATCTTCATCAAAAAGTTATAATTGGATGAAATACAAGGAAATAGAAGTGCTTAAGAAAATTCAATAAAAAATGATCTGAAATTGAATAAGCATATTCCCCCTTCTTAAGTTAACGTAGGTTACATAAAATTAGGTTACAAAAACTAACAAATAATTAAGGAAATGAGAAAGAATCAAACCATCTTTTTCATATCCAATTCCTCCATTCATTTCCATCTCTCATAACTGGAGTTAAGCCATGTTTACAAAGGACTATTAATGTACAGCATATTTTTCTACTTTTAAAATAATGAATTAGTATTGTACACTTCAACTTGTAGTGCTTAATTATACTAATAATTTCTTAACGCCTACCTTCAGTGTCCCTACTGAACAACTACAAAACCATTAAGTTTCCTTTATCATAGATAATTAACCAACTCATAGCTAACTGCTAATACGCTCCTGTCATAATACAACCCTAACTTAAAGTTCTTGATTGTGCTGTTCACTTCCAAAAATAAAAATAAAAAACAAAATAAGCAAATAAAAAACTTTCTTATCTCCTGAAAAGGACTTTCTCTTGCCAAATTACAGAAAAGCACACCTTTCAGGTAATGTAAATAGTTATCTTAGTAACAAAATCTATAGATGTTACCTTTGCTATACAGCCATGCCTGATTCTCTAAAGTCAGAATTATTTTGCAGCTTCCTTTTGTTTTTAAAGCACTTTATTGGTTTTATAAATTAATTTTTTGGTTGATACTATATAAATCAGAAAAGGACAGCTCCCAAGAAATATCTCTGTATTAGCTTCCTAGGGTTGCTGTAACAAAGTATGACCAAGTGGTTTTATTTTCTCACAGTTCTGGAGGCTGGAAGTTTGAAATCAAGGTATTAGCAGGGCCAGGCTCCTTCTGAGCTTGTAAGGTTATAAGGTGTGTCTCTCTCTTAGCTTCTGGTGAGTTATGGCAACCCTTGGTGTCCCTTAGGCCTCATTGAATTATATCCACAAAGACCCTATTTCCAAATAAGATCGCATGTACCGGAACAGAAGATTAGGGCTTATTTAGTTTCCTAGGCTGCTGAAAGCAGATACCATGAAATGGGCTGGCTTTAAACAACAGGAATTTATTAACTTAACAATTTGAGGCCCTGAGAATGTCCAAATCAAGACATCATCAAGGTGATGTTTTCTTCCTGAAGACCGGCTGTTGGTGACAGCCTCTCCACCAGGGTAAACATGGGCTCTGTTATCCTCCATGCATTAGCTTAATTGATCAATTGCTCTTCCTGAAGACCTGACAGTGCCTGCTGGTCTCTCCCTTCTCTTCTAGATTCTTCTGATTTTAGCTTCTTACTACCATGGCTTTCTCTCTTATTCATTCCATTTATAAAGGACTCTAGGAAGGGGACTGAGATCCATCCTGAATGAGGTATGTCATACCTTAACTAAGGCAACTTCATCACAAGATCCTACTCACAATGGGTTTACACTCACAGGCATGGATTGAATTTAAGAACATATTTTTCTGGGGTACATACAGCTTCAACCACCACAGGGCTTAAACAAATCTTTTAGAAGCACGAAATCCAACCCACAGCATGCCCCTAATCCTTGCCCACTTCTCTTCTGCAGCCACCTGGTTCCCTTCCAAGCAATGCAAGCATTTCTTGAGTATCTGAGAATACCTTTGATGATATTCTTCAGTACATAAACTCTATGTGTGCATGTGTGTGTATATATATATATATATATATACACATATATGTATGAGATGGTCCCCATGTGTATTAGTTTGTTAAGCTGCTGTATATGTGTATGTGTGTGTGCTTGTATCTCCTTGTACGAGTCAAAAATCTTCACAGAAAGAATGAACAGGATATACATTTATTATGAGCTTTATTATAATGTTTATTTATAATAAACAAATTTATTATTTGTTTTGTGCCACCATAGGGATTGGCATGTCCAAATTCTGTAGGGCACGCCACAAGTTGATAATTCTGATACAGATGAATTCCCCAAGAAAAGCTGGCTGAAGTAGGGAGAGAAATTCTTCCATCTGACTGCTGAAATCATCAGTTCTCCCTTTAAGGCTTTCAACTGATGGATGAAATTTTACTTATTGCTGATTGATGATTTAAATCCTGAAATATCCTCACAGTATTAATGAGGTCCACAAAGGGTGCGTCAATTTATTTTACAAAGCCCTTAGTGATAGACATATGTTTCTAATCTTGGTAATTACAAGAATTGCTTCAATGAATATACCAAGGCAGACTTTCTAGGTGAAATGAGTTGTGCCTTCCTAATTTAGATAGAAATTTTTAATTTGCTCTCTATAGAGTGTACTTTACAAATGCTAGCTTTTAGTATTATTTACATTTCCCAATAACACCATGAAATGGTCCCCATGTGTATTAGTTTGTTAATCTGTTGGAATGCAATATACCAGAAAAGGAATGGCTTTTAAAAAGGGGATTTAATAGGTTGCAAATTTACAGTTCTAAGCCCATAAAAATGTCCAAACTAAGGCAGCCATGGAAATACACCTTAATTCGAGGAAAACTCATGGGTCTGGGACACCTCTGTCAGCTAGGAAGTCACATGGCTTACATCTGCTGATCCCTTGCTCCTGGCCTCTGCTGATTTCAGCCTTTGTTCCTGTGGGGGCTCTGCACTTCACTTCTCTGGGGCTGGCTTTCATCTCTTGGCTTCTCTTGGCTGTCTCCAGCTTCTGGCTTGCTTAACATCTCATGGGAAGGGATGTTCCCATGTGTGCGGGAAGGCACATGGTGATGTCTGCTGGGCTCTAAGCATCTCCAAACACCTCTGTCTGTTTTCTGAGCTCTCTCCAAAATGTTTTCTCTTTTAAAGGATTCCACTAAACTAATCAAGACCCACCTGGAATGAGTGAAGTCACACCTCCATCTAATCAAAAGGTCACACTCAGAATTGGGAGCGCCGCATCTCTATGGAGATAATTTAATCAAAGCTTTCTGCCCTACAATGTTGAATCAGGCTTAAAAGAAATGGCTGCCCTCACAAGATTGGTTCAGAGTTAAAACATGACTTTTCTGGGGAACATAATAGACTCAAACTGGCACACCATGCTACAGATGAGGAAACTGAGGTTTAAGTTAGTCATTTGACTGAGGAAATTGTAGGAGTTGGGAATTTAAAACCAGGCCCCTCTGACTCCTAGATCTGTGTTCTCTCTACAGGGCTGAAGCCCTGGTTTTCCCCAAGGGTCCTCAGCTTAAGAATCTACCTCTAATTTAGGGGTGGAGGGGTCCAAGCACCATATAGTGTTCCAAACTCACGTGTGAAAACACTAGTCCAACCTGGTTCCCTGAGGCAAGTGGTGTCTCTAGGTTAAAAAAAAAAAAAAAAAAAAAAAAAAAAAAGAGTACACTTATTTACACCCCTACCAGTAACATACCATACTTCTTCACTCTTCTCTGAAAACAGTGTAGAGTCAATCCCTACATCTGTTTCTGCCTTGCTCAAATGTGTATGCTTGTACAGGGCAATGGGTGCCATTTGCAAAGCCATGGCAACTTCCGTTTCCAAGGCAATTCTTTCAGGACTGAGGCAGAATTTGAAACCAAGCAAATCAAGCATGCTTTCCTGAAACAAGATAATGTGATCTGGACACAACTTTGGTATCTCAAGTTCCTACCCATCCACCCCAGTCTTTTGCCCTCACATTCAGATCCAGGATCTGGGCTGCCCAGATTGAATTCTCCTGTTTAAATATTGTTCCAGTCCTCGGATCTGAGATTCAGCCTCAGCTCCCATACCTAGTTTCTGTCTGGATACCCTGCCCTGTATCCCAGCTCTCCTAGTCAACAGCTTGGGTCATTTCATAGACCACTAGATTGCCTCTAATCCAATGACTTTAATTACAAAGTTGAAGGTTTAAATTGAATTGCTGTTATTTTAAGGAACTTAATAAAGAAACAGGTTGACAGAACATTTTATCTGAAATGTGGTCCTAAGACTTCGTGTGCTTTTCTAAGAAAGATGTTGATCTTGGCTGCAAGAAATTTCAAGTCCTAAAGAAGTAATACTTTTTGACAAAGATTAAGTATATATATATATATATATATATACACATATTCTTATATAAAGGCAATTATGTTATCTTTCAGATTGAGTTTCTTTACAGTTTCCGTTCTTGCATCATAAAAAACGCAGCCTTTCATAGTGAATAACAGTGGATTTTCCTTTAGCACTAATGACAATGAAATAGTCACTTTAATATATTTAAAAACTTGAACATATTTTTAAGAAGATTGGGAAAGAAGTAGTTTTGTACATCAAGATAGCACAGTGGTCCTAAAATTTGTTCAGATGGAGTGACACCTGTGTTCTTTGCTAATGACATGTCATTAGAATTTAGTAGAGAATGACAAATTGTCACATTCAAAGAGATACTGTTATAGTTAATTACATTTTAAACCAATAGGCACAGAGCTTATGAGAAAACTTCATTTGGAAAATTAATTGTGAAACTTCTACCATTAAAATAAATATGGATATGCATTTTTTTTTTTTTTTGTCCTGCTGGGACATCTAGAACCAGCTTGCTGAACATTGCTGTTTCAAGGGAGAAGAAATTAAGGACCATTAGGTTAGGACATTGATTAACCAATAGACCCCCCTTCTAAGGGATACAAATACAAGAGCAAAGCAAGGAAAAACCACTGCCCTAGCTGGCACATTGAGAGAAGGCACTCAATAAAAAGATCCTGCGTTCATATAGGAATGAACATGATGTACCACTACCTTTAGTGTCAATGCACCAGAAACCACTAGAAACACACCTGTAGTTAAATGAGTTGGGTTAATTGTTGCAGCAAGTTAGAACACACACCCTGAGGAAGGCTGGGGTTTATCAGTAAGAGGGTATTATTAGAAAGGACCTATTATAGAATGTGGGTTTGGGATGGGCGATTTTGAGGAGAATCTAAACAAGCAGGGTTTTGCTTTAGATGGGATGCTGCCAGGAAGCAGGGGGCAATCCTATAATTATGTAAAGAAGACACCTTCCCTCATTTAGCAAGAGAGAGGGATGTCACTGTGGGTTGCACAGTGATCTTGTTGTTGTCTGTGCTTAGACAAAATGATAATATTGTCCTGCTTTATCTCATTTTTATCATGGTCTCAGAATGACCTTGTCTGTGGTTGGTGTCCTGTGAGATGATTTATATCTAATAGGATAACAATAGGACCTAATTATGAGTGCCAGGACAGCTTCTGAATGCCAAGTGCTGCTTTTTTTTCTGTTTTTGTTTTCATTTTTACTTTCTCAGTAGCAACAAAAATTATGTGAGGAAGGAGTGAGAGGGGGATTAAGAATAATGAGGGGATAGAGCTTTCTTTGCAGACTCTTGTAACGGTACTTGACAGATCTGCCTTCTCCCTAGGGAAACCCACACCAACTAATCAACTCCTTTACAATCAGAATGAGGAAACTGTAATGAAGTAAGGACCCAAGGCCTGCTTGGGCAAGGCAGTCCCCATTTACTTTGTTTTGTGATGTTTCCCTGTCAGTGGGGCAATATGAGAACTAGGGAAGCCAAGGTCAATGCAGCAGCAGTCAAACCTTCCTGCCCGAGGCTCCTCCTTCCACCAGGGGAGGGGTCTGAGGAGAAAGCCCCTTCCCTTCAGCCTCTGGTTTTCACAGCTAATGAGAGGCCATCCTTTCAAAGGGAATCTTCATGTCCAGTGGCCTTCATTATGTCACCCAATTTTTTCCTGTTGAAGGAAGAGAGCTGGTCCTTCATATATGTTCCTTAAAGAAATCGTAGTGCCAAGAAGGGAAAACTGGAGAATCCAATTTGAGGCAAGTGTACATTAAACTCCTCACTCATCCCCAGCCCCAATATCTTGCCAACAGTTCCCACAATTCTATTACTGTATCGTGACCTTCAGGATACCCTCTTAAATCCTATGAACTTAGGGCAAAACAGGTTATCTAAAACAGAATCCCAATATCAATTAATTTTTAGAAAATTACTTCATTCTGCCAGCGTATTAATATTGAGAAGTGTATTAATACAGAGAAGTGCATTACTATTGAGAAGTGTATTAATATTGAGAAGGCTCAAACCTTCCTGAGAGGATTAGGAGACGGGGAAGGAAAGAAGGAAGGGAAAGTTTGCTCCTGGTGACCCATGGTTAGGTGTGGATAGTTGCACAGCTTGCTGTGCTACAATAAGATAGGTAGAGCTCAGCAGTGGGATTTTTGATGGTATAGGTGGGGTAGGAAATTGTGTCTAGAGAGAATTCTGGAGCTAAAAGCACTATTGGAAGAGCAGGCCTAGGGAGATTCCTGGTGAAGAGAGGAGGGAGAAGCAGATAGCCAGAGATTCCGTGGGGGTAGTGGTTACAGGCTGAAAATCGTGTCTGGAAGCTGACAAGTGAAGGTGCACACTGCAAGTCATGTTTGACTAGTGGAGTAAGGGCACACAAGTAGCAGTGACCTGCCTGCGTGGGAAGCAGAGAACTCAGACACAGTCAAGAGAAGACAAGGCACAGCATTTTATTTCCTTTTTTTTGCCAACTTTCATTGTGCACCCATACATTTGATCAGGAGCTATGCCTGCCACCTGGCATGTAACATGCAACTTCAGGTAATAGAAATAAGAAGAATGGGAACTTTCTAGGCAGAGAGGACAGAATCATTTGGTAACTTCATAACACATGAGGAGTTTCTATGTCAGCAGTGGTGGGGTAAGACCAAAGGGGAAACAATAATAAGTGAAGGCTATGCTTTGTAGAAAACTATAAGCAAGAAGTGTTCTGATAGAATAGATTTTGGGGCTACACATATGTGGCTTTCTCTAACAAAGGCAGAGTTCTAGGTAAAGGGCAGTTTTGTGGATTTTAGATGTTTTTTGAACTCATAAAATTAGATTCCATTGAAAATACTGTTCTCTTCAGACCATAATTTACACCTTCGGAATAATATATTTCATTTTACAAGGTGGGATAATCTTTTTCATCTTTGTGTTGTGGAGAAATACATATATTTATTGAATGAAAGAATCAAATGCCTATCTCCATAGTTCCTTAAAATTCATGTTTAATATATATCCATTTACTCAAGACTTCTTATAGGTCTTTGAATAAAGTGTTATAAATTCCTTAAAATTTATTTACCTCACTCAACGTCCTATACCTAGAAGAGTTATGAGGTTGGGCTAGTGACCCCTGGTGGTTACAAGCGATAATTACATATAGCGTGCCGCTCACAGGTTTTGCAAAGAACAATGAAATAAATATTCACAAACCATAGATTCCATGGAAAGAGTCTGTGTCAATCAAAGTTCCTGCTTGTAAGCAACAAGTTCTACAATGGCCTCTTTACCCCTGTATTCTGATTTATCTTAGTCCCGACCGGATTGGCTTTGTTCTTATCTCTAATTGAAGCCTGATCCTTTTTTTTGGTTTATTTGACAGTTGTATGTAGCAATGCTGACTTTCAGAGCTGCAGAACTCCTACTCTGAGTCTCAGGTGTCATGCAGGTATCCAAAGTTTCATGAAGATGCCGGTATATACACATAATACAGCATTTCAAAATCTAGAAATGACGTTTACAGCTCTGGACTAAATGTGACTGCTTTAAGAGCTTACAATCTAGGCTCCAATTTTCTTATAAATTTTTTTCTAAAAGACAGCATACAATATTTGTTCTTTTGTTTCTGCCTTATTTTGAATCACATAATGTGCCCCAGGTTCATTCACTTCGTTGCATGCTACATGACTTCATTGCTTTCTGTAGCCGCATAATATTTGATTATATGTATACACCACAGTTCACCATTTTACTTCCCAGCAGTGTATCCTTCAGCAATCTCCATCCATTGGGCATCATGAATAATGTCCAAAGTAATCAATCCATGCCTCACATTATCCACACTTAGTTGTACAATCATCACTCTCAATTTTAGACAATTTTCATTGCTCCAAAGAGAAAAATAACAGATAAACACACCATCACCAAATAGAAAATCCAAACCTCCCTTTAACTCTGTCCTTCCCCCCAGTTTTTTACCCCTGGTATTGCTGTGTGGAACTGTTGATGTCTTCCTGTTAAATGTAGACCATGGCATGCAGTAGTAGTTTTCCTCTATACCCCTCTATTATTTATCCTTTGTACAAGATTCATACTTTTGAAGTACTTCATGTAAGAATCTCTTGAGGGGTGTGGGGGCATGCAGTGGGGGGCGGTGGGGTGCAGGGAGGGGCACAGGGCGGAGCAGAGGCTCACAGGCGGGGTAGGACGCAGTGGTGGGGGGCATTGGAGTGGGGCACAGTGTAGGGGGGTGGCTTGTGTGGGCATGTGGTGGGGGGCACGGTCTGGCTTGCTTCCCTGTCCCTGCTTCCCTGACTATGTACTCCTGAATGCTCCAGGCCTCTGTATGGAAAGGGGAGCTGTAGGCTCTGTGCACTATCTTGGATGGTCTCTAGAGCAGGGAAATCAAATTTACTGGTTCTCCAGTTCCCCAAGGGAACTCTGGACTGTGAACTCTCTGCTGTGGAGTTGAGAAGGCTGATTTCTAAGCTACCTGCAGGGGCAGGCACTTTCCCGGGTGGGGACTCTTGTCCCAGTGGAGCCCAGTCACCCCATTCTCTGTTTCTCAATTCCTCAGCTTTTTCATCAAGGACCTTTCTATATAGTGTAGAAGACCCTCTCAAGTCACTCGCACCAAAGAATTGCTGCCCTGGTCATTTTCTGTCACTTTTATAGGTGTTCCTTGGAACAGGGTGAACTCAGCCTATCCTATTCTGTCATTTTCCTGGAAGTCTTCTAATTATGCATTTTTTCCTAAAACAATTTTATACTGTTTGTCTTCTTTGCAATGATACTTCAGGCATGCCCTTTCATAACCCTAAGCCTCAGATTCCTCATTTTTTTGTACATGAGATAACAACAGTATATGAGGTAAATATTTATAAAGGATTTACACACAGTGCCTGGGATTTGATGGGTTTTCCAAAATGATAGTGAACATTATTTACATATTATATTTGACCATTAGCTCTTTGAGAGCAAATACCATGCTTTAGTCATTTTCTATTTCTGGTCATAGTGTTTGGGGTTTCACGAATACTTGTTGAATTGCATTGCTTGGCTCCAAATAGAAGCTAGGTTGCTACACTTGCTCCTATATCTTATGCTATTTTTATGCCTCTTTAAGACCTTTAAATAAAATGTACTTTATAAAATACAAACACATTATGACTATAATAATAATAATATCCATTGACTGTTCAAAGCTTCATCCTCAAAATCAACACTAACAGAACATTTGGTATCTCTACACGTCTTCTGTAGTGCATTTAACGCAGAAGATAACGTCAAATTTTTAAAAATCTTATCATAAAAATATTATCTGAAGGACAGTGAATGCTTAATGTTGTTTAACCAGTACATCTCCCATCGTGGCTACTCCTGTTTTTAATTCTGAAGTCTTAGCTTTTCTCTCTAGCCAGCTTAACTCCCAATTCATCAAATAATACCATTTATAGTTACTTGGTATGTTTCAGTTAATCAGTGTTCAAGAAAATTAGTAGAAAACTAAGTTTGAAAATGTTTTATGTGATTGGATGCCCCTGGCTAAAGCCAAGGGGCAAAATATCACAATATTTTTAATCAACAGATTGAGATGCTATCCAATGTATGTATCACGGGGGGTTCTGATTAATGGGGACCTCCCCCAGAACATAAGTTTGCAAGTATATCTGGAAAAACCTGACTAAGACATTAACTATTACATCCCTACTGAAGATTTCACTGAACTTGCTGTTATAGACTGGGAATACTGGAGACCAGTGGTCCTGGAACTGGAATACAAGAGATGTTTACAGTCAGAAATCAAGAAGCTTGTTTCTGAAATACAGGAAGAATGTATCAACTACTGACATTGAATAGTTAGCCAAGCAGCCTTTGAAGAAAATGCAAGAGCTTTCATGAAGAAAACAACTGGGAAATAGGAGCTGATCCAAGTGTCTTTGGGGGTTATTATTTATATCCTGAGTGCCTCAATTATAATGTTTATGCCCCAAACTATACTGGGTCATGACTGGCTAAGCAAGTTTTGAGAAACAATGAGCTCTCTTGGCTCTGGAATAGCAGTGCTGCTCTCTATTTTTCTACTGGTGTCAGGAAATCTCTTGGGTAAGTGAAAACATTGCTTTTCTCACAATTCTGGGAGTTGAATCTATGAGGATCTTTAGCATGAAAGGCCATGATTATGCTCTACCTGTATTTATCTATACAAGGCTAGGATACAGAAATGAACCTTTATTTTTGTCTTTCTAAGTTAAGAACCTCTTTGCCTGAAGGTGGGAGGTTTTCTGCCTATCCCAAGAGAGATATTTCTTTGTTAGGAATGATCTTTGAAACATTCCCAATTAATTGTCTGTTAGGGAAATCCTTCTTCTTTGGATTAGGCATCCACTTAGACTCTTCATTTATGCAATCTCAGTTCTGATTACTTTATTATATTCTGTTAAAGTAGCAGGAGGAAAGGGGTTAAAGTGTGAAATCAGCAGCTTCCATACTTCCTGGTCTATAACTTTGTGAGCCTGATGATCATTTTGAGAAGTTTTTATAAATGGTTAAGGATAAGCTGGTTCCAAAGTCAGAGAGGATGTTGTGAAATGAATTTGTTTGCATTTGTTCATACATGTGGAAGTGGATATGAAGACATTCCTGCTTCTAGCCTCACAGTCTCAAATATTAGGAGAAGAAAATTAAAATGTCTTCTTTTTTAAATTTATTGTTTTAGAAAAGTTGTAAGTTTAAAGAAAAATCATGCCAAAAATATAGAGTACCCATATCACCCCCTTACACACTCAGTTTTCCCTATTGTTAAATTTTGAATTAGTGTGTTTCTTTTGTTACAATTGATGAAATAATGTTATTACTATTATACTCTTAACTATAGTCCATAGTTGATATTAATCTTCACTGTTTGTGAACATCAGGTTGTATAGTACCATTGTTTTCTAAAAAATTTTTATTGCAGTAACATATACACAAACTAAAATATACTTCTTTCATTACACTCAAACAAATGATTCAGTGCTTTTAATTACATTGACTATGTTGTGTTACACTCACCATCATCCATTACCAAAACTTTTCCATTATCCCAAACAGAAACTCTGAACCAAATAAGCATTATATCCCCATTTCCTACACTCCACCCACAGCCACTAGTAACCTGGATTCTAGTTTCAAACTATGAAATTGATTATTCTAAATACTTCATGTCAGTGAGAGAATATAAATATGCCCTTTCGTATCTGGCTTATTTCACTCAACAGCCTGTCTCCAAGGTTCATCCATGTTCTCACATGTAGTAAAAAGTTATTACTTTTATTGCTTAATAATATTTCATTGCATGTATATACTACATTTAATTTACCCATTCATCTGTTGATGTACAGTTGGGTTGCTTCCATCTTTTGGCAATTGTGAATAATGCCACTATGAACATCAGTGTTCAAATATCTGTTTGAATTCCATCTTTCAATTCTGATGAGCATATCCCTAGAAGTGGGATTGCCAGGTCATATAGTAATTCTATAATTACCTTCCTAAGGGACCACCAAACTGTTTTCCACAGCAGCAGCACCATTTTACCTTTGCACTAACAATGAACTACTGTTCCTATTTCTCCATGCCCTTATATCAATGTTATTTTCAGTTTTAAAAATAATAGCCATTCTAGTGGGTATGAAATGGTATACAATTTTTTTTTATCATTTTCCTAATGCCAACTGATACTGAATTTTCATGTGCTTATTGACTATTTGTATGTCTTCTTTGGAGAAATCTCTTTACTAGTCTTTTGTCCTTTTAAAAATTGAGTTGTTTTTCTTTTTCTTGTTGAATATAAAGCCTTTCTTTATCTTTTCTGGATATTAAACCCTTATCATATATATGGTTTCCAAAATATTTTCTTCTCTTGTGTAGTTCACCTTTCCCTTTCATGAAAATCCTTTGATGCACAAAACTTTTTAATTTTGATGAAGTCCCAATTATATATTTTTTACTTCATTGTTCACACTTCTGATTTAAATCTGAGAAACCTTGGCCTTAGAAAAAGACCTGAAAATGCTTCCCTGTTTTCTTCTAGGATTTCTGTGGTTTTGATTCTCATATGTATGTCTTTGAGGCATTTTGATCAATACTGAAAGAACTACAAAAGTAAGAGCAAACTAAATGCAAACCAAGCAGAAAGAAGGATAGAACAAAGATTAGAGCATTCGTAATGAAATGAATGAAATAGAAAAAAAAGAAAATTAATGAAACCAAAAGTTTGTTCTTTAAAAAGATGAATAAAATCAACAAACTATTAGCTAGACTGACAAAGAAAAAAGAGAGATGATACAGATACCAAAAATCAGAAGTGAAAAGGGGGACATTGCTACTAACCCTGTTGAAATAAAAAGGACTATAAAAAGATACTATGAACAACTGTTTGTCAATGAATTAGACAAACTAGATGAAATGGACAAAGTCTTAGAAATATAAAAACCACCTACATTGCTTGAAGATGAAGTAGAAGATCTCAACAAACCAAATACTAATGAAGAGTGTGGATCAGTCATCAAGAACCTCCCAACAAAGAAAAGCACAGACTTCACAGGGAAGTCTACCAAACATTCCAAGAAGACTTAATGCCAATTATGCTCAATCTCTTCCAAAAACTGAACAGGAGCGAACACTCCCTATTCATTCTACAAGGCCAAAATTACCCTCATACCAAAACCAAAAGAAGATTTCATAAGAAAAGAAAACTACACACCAATATGTCTTATGATTATAGAATGCGAAAGTTGTAAACAAATTGCAAACAAACCAAAACAAACTGCATATTAAAAGGATTGTTCATCATAATCAAGTGGGATTTATCTGCTTCCTTGGTGGAGCAGATGAGCTGTGCCCCAATCATATTATACTAAATTCAACCTCTAATCCCTGGAGTATTGTTTTATATCCAAATTAATGATGACCTCTACTCTCTTCATATACTAAGATCTAGTTAGTCCCATAGGAGAAAGTGCTCTCTTGGGAGCTGCAGGCATTTTCATTTGGGGAGACTTGAATTTAATTTCACTGGTGGAAAGTCAGTACCTTGAAGGTACATTTAAGGATTTTCTGTTTTCCTCACTCCAGTCAAAGCTCTCATGGTCAGTGTGGTAAACCAGCTTTAGATTAAAGGCCCAGATCAGTGCCTGGAACATAGAAGGGGCTCAATAAATATTAACTCTTATTAAGATAATAATCATAATACTGACATTTGTTGAAAATTTCCTACATGCTAGGATTGTGCTAAGTGCTTTTTCAAGGGAAGGTGGTTTGCTGACTTACTGGTTATACTAAAATTATGAGGTGGAAACAACCAACTGTTTATAGTTTAGGAAATAAAGGTAGGATAAAAGCTACTTTGGCTGCTTAGCAGTGGACCTGCCATTAACCACAGGTAGTTTAACTCAGAAGCCTATGTATTTATAACCATCATATATAATAAGTTATATCCTATTCTGTGAAGAAGAAATAGATTGTAACTAAATCTCCACATTGAACTTATTCTCCTCTCTGGAGGAATCAGCTGAAAATTAATAGCATTTATAAAAAGGTTTATGTATGTAACTTGCAGCTTCTCCAAGTTAAAATGTTATTTACTCCAAGAAACCTCACTAGGTTTTTCTAAACCAAAATAATCACCTTTTCCTAGGTATTTCCATAAGTCATCTGTTTCTATCTCTATAGTGTCCTTTGTATTATTATAACTGTATCCTCAAAAATTTTTCTTAAATTCTTGAAAGCTAATAATCTGGTATCATTTTTTAGAATTTAAGCTCCATTTGTTGTTACCAAGATATAGTTCATGAAACTATTTATGACAGTATAAAGTTCAGGGTCTCCTGTATCCCCACATAAAATTAGGTAGAAAGTGACAATTAATTAGGTAAAACATGAGAGGATTAATTCCTGGTTTTCCACCTGTGATGTTTCCACGCTCCCCACATGGCTCACGAGAAGAGCTTTATCAGGAAACTGAGTGTACGAACATAGTGGCTTCTGTTTAGAATACATAACAGGAACCACAAATAAGTGACTAGACATCCTTACAGGATTTCCGGTAGGAATTGTATATAGAAGTAGAGCCTGGAGCAGTTAATGTTTAAGCATAATTAACAGGGAAAATCCATAAAGCTACAGATTGATATTTTGACAATCAATGTGTGACATATGATGATTCAGGAACTCACACAACCATTAAACGCACCACACACCTGAAAGGTGGCCACAGGACAGCAGATAAAAATGCATCTTGGGCATAGTTTCTAATTATGGGTTCCTAATTGGTTTCCTTCCCTCTCCCTTTCACACCCATTAAGTGGGAGCTAAAGGGAGAAAAAGGGTACATATTGCAAGAGAGGGAGATCTCCTGTTGAGTGTGGGGTCGTCTTGTAGAGTTCTTGCTCTTTTTTTTTTCAATCAAGATCCCTTTATTATAGCCCTCAGGAGCCTAGGAATTCGCTAACTGGGACCTTGAAAGCAGCACTATTATATTATTATAATTTTTAAATTGTAGAATTAAGATCTGATATTTAGAAAAATTAATATTGTGCCAAAGTAATGTTAGTATTATGCTTTTTAATTTCTCCCAGTAAACCTAAATACCATAAATTTATGATTGCCTTTAGTCTTAAGGCAAATCTTAAGAACTTGCCAATTTCTAAATTTTACTGAACATTCTTATATGAACTTGATACTTTGTTCCTCTCATCTGGCTCAGTAGCCATTAATTTTCACTTTTAGTATCATTTTAATTGTACAAGCTTAGAATAGGACACTTCCTTCTCTGTGTCTGGGAAATAATTGGGGCCACTTATTGCTTTTTGTTATACTAAGATATTCAGAGAGGTAATATTCTGCACTGAAATTTATTGCTATATAAAAACCACTTACAATTCCCTTGTCAAGACACAAGGCTGTATTTCGAATGTACTGTCTGTTGTACTGTATGGCGTCCTTTGTATTATAATAATTGTATCCTCAAAAATTTGTACATCTCAGTGTCAAAGGGCATTTTCTGATATTAAATTGCGTGCATCCTTACAATCTATATTAAGAGTTAAGAAATCTTCCCCTATTCCATTTTTTTACACTTTCAATCTTCAATTTTAATAAATTACACTTATATTAACATTACAGATTTTAACTTACAATTAAAAATAATGACGAAATATCTCATAAAAGAGCCTGTTAATTACTAAAAGAGTCCTCAAACGAACATCAGTAAGATCCATGGGGTTAAAAGATGAAGAAAGTAACATGTTCAAAATTAGAGATATGTCAGATTTGAATTTACAGAGTAGTTTTCTATTTAATTTATAATATGTTGAAAAGATTTTAGTAAAACTTAATTTCTTTATCCTCAAACGAAAAACAAATGTAGGCTAACCCCCTGACTGGAATGTGGGCAGGTGGTTTGCTTTCCAGTGCATATGAGAAACTTTGGTAGGTAATGTGCGAGGCTGAAGGGAAAGGTGAAACGCCAATTATTTGATCATTAATAAATGAGCTGATCATCTGACCTCCAAAGAGCAGGCACAGTATGAAATTGAGAATTTATCTCAAAATATGAATAAAGGCACTAATTAATTTCAATTTGCATTGTTCATCAGACAGTATTACATAATTGATTGGTTTACAATGAATGTGAGAATCATAGCTTTAGTAATGGACATTATACAGGAGTCAACACATTCTCTTGGAGTAAAGGATAACTGGTTCTCATACAACTGCAACAACAATATCTACAGAACACTTATAAAAACTTTTAAAAGCCTCACATAAATTTCCTAGTTGAACTTTTACAAAACGTTCAGTCAATCTACGTTCAAGTGTGGATTTTGGCACAATATCTAGTTGCATGGCGATTTTATCTTTTAAAAAGGATTTAGAAAATAAAATGGTATTTTAAAAATTACATAGCAAAAATTAAGTCTACAATAGTAGTAGTTGGGCAAAAGCCAATTGACTCAAAAACACTTTCAATATAATGTTAATGTGATAACATAAAAAATTACCATATAATCTGATAGAGGAAAATTGAGCCAGCCATTCATATTATGTTCAAGAAGGCAGATAATCATTTCATAATAAGAACGGATACAGAAGTACTGAATATTCTTTTTCCAAAACAAGACTTAGAGAATTAGCCTTAATACAGGCAGCTAAAGTACATAACCAAGATAGCAATTCCAGGTCAAAGGTGTTTTTGTAACTTTCCCTCTACCCCACCCTTACGCACATACCACAAAGCATCCATACTGACTTATGTCTGCTTTGCTCTCATATTACTGATTATGAATTATGTTAAACAAACAAGCAAAAAAAGGAGCTC
Organism: Myrmecophaga tridactyla; assembly: GCA_004026745.1. Taxonomy (NCBI): domain Eukaryota; kingdom Metazoa; phylum Chordata; class Mammalia; order Pilosa; family Myrmecophagidae; genus Myrmecophaga; species Myrmecophaga tridactyla. The sequence continues at coordinate 5,756 of PVIY010027954.1, read as the reverse complement.
ATACTCTACCTGTAGAGAATCACTAAGAAAAAGGTTCAAAGTAAATTTCCTGAAGTTCAGAAAGCTTTATTCTGCACATTTTTCAGTTCTAGGGTGTGCTACCTCTAAAAAGAAATTTAAAAATGTTACCCCATTAAATTAGACTAAGCATGACAAATAAGTGCACTTGAAAACAAGGCAAAATTTAAATAAATTTGCAAATAAAAATATTAAAATCAAAACACCTCTTTGAACAGGTATTTTGATATCCTTATGAACACTGAATCTTACTTCAGACCTAAATTTTAAAAAATACTGCAAATGCAGTATTATTCTCTGCATTCTAACCTTTTCATTATAGCAGACTCAAACATTTGAAATAAGCAGGATTAAAACTATTTTATTTGTTCTCCTTAATTTAAGGTGTGCAATGTTTGGATATTTCTTCATTAGAAAACTATCTTGAAACTTTTTAATGCTAGTCAATAAACTTTTGATAGTTCAGACTTTTTCCTTTTTTTCTTAAATGTTTTTAAATTCATAAGCTCCCAGTTTATTAACTTTGAGTCTTGAAGTAATAGCTTAAAAGGATTAAATTTCAGCAGTTGCCTATAATCCAGCAAAAGATTTTACAACATGAAGCATAACTATAAATATAGCCGTTATTTTAAACCAATTACACTAAAACCTCAAACAGATTTAAGGAATGCCACATGGTACTTTAAGTGATATACTGCTGATGGTAGAAATGTCATTACAGATACAGATACAGATATTTTTCAAAATTTACAAACTAAACTGTTTATATTTCCATTTTAGTTCTTGCCCCAAATATACTATTTACAGATGATGCCCCTTGTGAATGGAATTGTTGAAGCATTTGCTCATAAACTAGTTTGTAATTGTTAGAAATGACTATTATTACTATCCCAAGTGTCGTTTCTACTTTAGTGCTGGTATGCTTTAATAACATTCTATAGTTATCTATGCCTTGATAATGTGACATTCTTAACTTGAGACTTATTCAAAAAGATTGATCAGCTGGGATAAGTTTCTGGCCAAATGTGAATAAAAGGGCACTTCCTGCTCCCCAATCACAGGCCAAAAAGTGACCTGCATTTTTTTCAGATAAACAAAATACATTTTAATAGCAACATAAAATTATTCCATGATTTGCAACAGTGCAGGGGAAGTTACTCATTTAAAGGCAAATTCTCATGATAGTTTTCCTTATGTGTCTCTTCTAGGCAGCTTACTCTCCCATTATAAGTTTTGTCAAAAGATGTGGTTTATGGAGGGAAGCAAATATGTAGTGCTGATGATTTCCATGACTTCGTCAAATTAGTAATTTATCGGCGTTAGGGATTGGGATCAATAAATGAAAGAAACTGGTGATTAGGGTAATGACAATACTTCAGAAAATGTTAAACAAAAATGACAAGCATTTCTCACAAGGCAGTCTTTGAATAATCAGAATATGCAATCGAAGAATTTGTTGTTGAAAACAGTTATACATTATGCTCATCCAACTGAAGATTACTACCTTAAAACAAGTTAAGAAAAAAAAAACCAAGTTAAGAAAAAATCTTGTTTCCAGTTCATCCGTACCTTATACAAGTGTCGCTCATAGAGGCTCGTGTTGTTATAAATTAAACGTGTTGCTGCCTCAGAAGCCAAAGCTACCAGGAAAAATGTTCATGTTCACAGAATAGATAGAACAGTCTCTTCAAGTAAAACAGTTACCTCGCGCCCATCCGGGAGGTCATCCACTCCAGACCTGTGCATAACCCCTCTCCAGTTAGGTCGCAGCGGGCTGAATGTGCCACGGGGGATTCTAGATTGAGCTAAGGGTGGGGTGTCCAGAGGGCTCAGCTGCTGCCACACAGGCTTTCATGGCCTGCTACTTAGCAGAGATAAGGACTGCAGCCTTCCCCTGGGAGCCAGCCTTCTGTGTAAGTCTTCTTCCGTAAGAGCTAGTCGCTCCCTGCCAATGCTGTCAACCACGGAATGATGAACTCCGTGTTTGAGTGATAGGTGTTCCACGAGGCCCACAGGGGCTCCTGGGCACTAATGGCCCACATCAGGAAATGAGTGTTCCTCAGCACAATGTCTTCAACATCGCTTTCTACAGGTGAAGTATGAACCACTTCTTGAAGAACTGAAAATGAAAGGTGGTCTCCCCTGCATTACCCAGCCCCACTATGGTTACTTTGTGTTCTTGGTTGCACTGGCGAGGAGAGCCCGCACCGCGAGACGCACAGGCCGCGGAGCCTTCCGCAGTGGGTGCCGCGGGGACCCAGGGGACGCCTACAGCCGGACGGGAAGGTCCCGCGCCAGCCGCGAGAGCCCTTTGTTCCCGCGCCGAGCCCCGGCGCCCAGCCGGAGCCCACCTACACCCCCCACCCCGCCCCCGCTCTTCGCTCTGTTCCTGCCGCCGCCCCCGCTCAGCCCCGCCGGCTCCCAGCGCCCCTATTACCTGTTAACATGCATTAGTTTATATTGCTCGCCAATAAACGTTTGGAGGTCGACCGTCTAAGGCTCTTCCACCAAGACCTCAGTGACTGAGGAGCCTCTACCTGTCTACTTAGGCATCCTAAGATGATGGACAGCCCCCGCCGTCAGATCAAAGTTCCACGCAGCAGGATGGAGCAAAGAAGGAAAGGAATAAAGCAAATGAAGCACAAAAATTGTATTTTAAAGAAGGTCCCAGAAACTGTCACATGATGCTTTAGCTTACATTCTTTGACAGAAATTGATCACTTGATTCCATCTAGCTGCAAGGAAGCCTGGTAAATGTAATCTTTATTCCTGGCAGCCATTGGCCAGATAAAAATATAAGGGAAAGATAAGAATGATTAAAGCAAATTAAGCGCAATAACGCTACTTTATGGAAGTTCCAAGAAGCTGTCACATGATGCTTTAGCTTAAATCCTTTGGCAGAAATTGGTCACTTGATACCATCTAGTTGTAAGGAAGACTGGTAAATGTGGTCTTTATTCCTGGCACCCAATTGGCCAGACAAAAATCTATTACTATTAAAGAAGAGAAAAAGATAGTGGGGAAAAAATGAACAGTCTCTGCCACTACCATATCCTGCACAATGGACATTTTTTCTCATTTCCATTTCACCCCTACTCACTGAAACTTCCTGCTGTGTAAGTAATTTACTCAGTTTTTAATCTGAACAATTATGTTTTCATTTTTAAAAATCAGTTTTAAAAATCTGCATCAGTCTGTTTTGTTTGTTCATTTTTATGATTCCATTTTTCATGTTTTAATTATTTTACAGAGATATTTAATATTATGTACTCAATATTTATAATTCTTCAATCATTTGGAGACTCTGATTCCGTTGTTTCTTGTTTTAGCTGGCACAGTCAATTTAACTTATCTCCAAGTGTGTTTGGCAAACTTTACAAGTTCATATTTAATTGATTATAGTATGTGGGAATCCCATGTACCAAACTGGATTGCTTTTTAAAAAATTATAACTGATTTATTGAAATATAATTACATCACACAATTCACCAATTTAAAATGCTTGAGTCAATGGTTTTTAGTGTATTCCTAGGGTTATGTGAATCATCACAATAACTTTTCAAACATTTTCATCACTCAACAAGAAACGACAGATCCATTATAAAACCCTGCCCATTTCTCTCCATCTGCCCACCCCTAGCCAACCACTGACTTTCTATCGGTTTGCCTATACTGGATATTTCATTTAAATGGAGTCATATATAGTCTTATGGGACAGGCTTCTGCACTTAGCACAATATTTTCAAGGTTCATCCATGGGGTAGCATGTTTTAATACTTCATTTCTATTTATTGCTGAATAAAAATTTATTGTATGGATATAGCACTTTTATTTAGCCGGTCATCAGCGATGGAAATTTGGTTGTTTCCTAATTTAGCTATTATGAATACTGTTTCTATGTGCATTTGTGTAGAGTTTTTTTGTGTAGACATATATTTTCATTTCTATTGTTTACTCATCCAAAAATAAGTAACCAAATCATATAGTAATTTTTTGTTTAACTATTTGAAAAACTGTCACATTGTTTTGTAAACCAAAATTCTGGCTGCAGAATTTTACATTCCCCTCAGCAGTATATGAGTGGTCTGATTTCTCACCAATACTTGCTGTTACCTGTTTTTTTATTATAGCCACTCTAGTAGATATGAGGTGGCCTCTCATTGTGGCTTTTATTTGATGACTAATAATGTTGGACATCTTTTCATTTTTTTTTTTTTGACATTTGCTTATCTTCTTTGAGGAAATGTCTATTCAGATCCTTTACCTATTTTTAAATCTGCTTTATGTCTTTTTATTATTGAGTTGTAAGTGTTCTTTATATATATTGAAGCCCCTTATCATATATATGATGTACAAAATTTTTTCCTACTCTGTGGGTTGGTTTTGCAAGTTCTAAATTGTATCCTTTGAGGCACGGAAGATTTTAGTTTGCTGATGTTCAGTTTATCTAATTTTTCTTCTGCTGCTTGTGCTTTTGCTGTCCGCTAAAGAGGATTTGCATTCACTTCACCTAACAGTCAGAAGATGCAGCTGTTATGGTTTCCTCTGTAAGGAAACTTAGCTCCTCCGGGACACAACTCTGGGTTCTGGCATACTGGATATGAGGATGGAGGAGTATTGATAGAGATATTAATTCAGCTCTGACAGCATGCATCTGGCCCTAAGCTTTTAATGGCAGTGATGATTTTGTTATATGATTTCAAGGAATTTGCAGTTGTCATTGGCATTTCTTTGCTAACTGAACTCACACTCCCTAGTTCAGTTTGAGGTACTTTTATCAGCAGAAATCTAACGTGACATTATATATGTTTTGCCTAAAATCTAATTTTTTTTGGCTCACAGGTCTTTTAGAATAATTAGTCATCATGCTACCAGAGGCCAAAGTAAGAGAAATACTCTCTTCTCTACATAGTTCAGTTGTACAAATGTTTATTGAATATTTACTCTTGTGTCTGTGTTCAAGGTACCAATTGGTGCAATATTCTGGGAGCATTCAGGGAGTCTTGCAGAAATATGTTGATGGAAGAAAGTACTTCAATTATAAATTTAATACATTTTTCAGTTAACATGTGCATGATTTAAAACTTAGGCCTACATTTCAAAAGTACAAATAAATGGCTCTTTGTATGTCCGCTGAAGTTAAAAGAATTTTTTGGTTTGTAAGAAATAGATGAAAGGAAAAATCATTCTTCAATCAATTCATAAATAAAAGAAGAAAAAGATAGTTCTGACAATTTTCTCGAGGCTCACAATTTTAAGAAAAAGTTCTGATTGTGTGTTAATGCATATATAATAATGTACTGTTTTTTTGTTTTTAAAGTATTTCATTCTTAGCCTTGTGTTCACTCTTAGTCATTTGAAGTTTTACTTTATAGGTGAAGTAACCCATGTACAAAATATTAAATACATCCTGGTACATATTCCTTAAATCAAACAATGAGAAAATTCAGTCTTACCACCTGATTTTGATTATTTTTCTAGTTTTTTCCAGTCTGCTCCTGTGAAACTTGCAAAAGTTTCTACATTTAATGGCATAACTAGTGACCTTACAGATCAAATATCATAGTGGATCTTTTCATCTTTTTGGAATAATGATTGTTTTGGTTTGCTAAAGGTGTCAAAATGCAATGTACCAGAAATGGAATTGCTTTTAAAAAGGAAATTTATTGGAGTTCCGGGCCAAGATGGTGGCTTAACAATGTGCGCATTTTAGTTTGTCCTCCAGAACAACTACTAAA
>PVIY010027953.1:0-33643 GCA_004026745.1 Myrmecophaga tridactyla | reverse complement strand
GATACCTTGGTTCAAGAAGGCCGATGAAGTTCAGGGTTTCTCTCTCAAATGAGAAGGCGCATGGCAAACAGTCAGGGCTTCTCTCTCGGCTGGAAGGGCACATGGCGAATACGGCATCATCTGCTAACTTTCTCTCCTGGCTTCTCGTTTCAAGAAGCTCCCCGGGAGGCGTCTTCCTTCTTTATCTCCAAAGGTCGCTCGCTGGTGGACTCTCTACTTCGTAGTGTCTCTCTCTCCAAAATGTTTCTTCTTTTATAGGACTTCAGAAACTAATCAAGACCCACTCAAATGGGTGGAGACATGTCATTCCTTAATCCAGTTTAACAACCATTCTTAACTAAATCACATCAACCAGGGAGATGATCTCATTAGTTTCAAACATACAGCATTGAGTAGAGATTATTCTACCTTTATGAAATGGGATTTATATTAAAACATGACTTTTCTTAGGGGGCATACTTCCTTTCAAACCAGCACAGCAGGTAAATTATATACGGCCTCTTCTGAGGTGCCAAGGGTATTACTCTGCACTTACCTGTGTAGACAGTGTTAATGGTCTCATATAAGCAGTCCATTGTAGATGTGCCAACCAAACAATCACTATTAAAGGACTGCAGTGACTACAAACCATGTATGGCATGCCCAATGTCAGTTCTAGTGACAAACAATCCCATTTCACTGGCACTCTAATGCAAGATTAGGCACAGATGCTCTTACACAAACTTCAGTTAGACATTGCTACCTATTATAACTTGCCAAACCCCAACCAAAACCATTCTAACTGATCCTAGAGAACACCTAGGGCAATAGATAAGATTCTACAAAGATTCCATGCACTAGGGTAACTTTCCAGAAACCTAAAACCTCCAGATGGGTCCCTGGACCAGATAAGTCCTAAAACCTAGAGGGGCCAGCCTTTCCAGAACATGAACTAGTTTCATCTCTCAACTCCTTATTACTGACAGCCCTGCCCGACATGAAAAAAGTAGAATGGGCATAGCCCAAATACCCCTGAAGAGTGGGAGAAAGATCAAAGGTGATGGTGGAGTTATCCAGAGAAGGTAGGGTTTGGCAGATGAGTATGATTGCTGAATCATTATATTGATATTATTTTTAGTCTCCAGTATCTTAGAGCAGCTAGGAGTAAAAGCGTAAAATTGTGGAATTGTAACCCATACCAAACTCTGAAATCTGTTCTACAATTAATTATTGTGCTGTGCTTTGAAATTTATTGCTTTTTTTGTGTATATGTTACTTTTCACCAAAAAGAAAAAAAAAAGTGATAAAATAATGTATGTTCCTTCTGGCCTCCAGTATTCTGGAGCAGCTTCAGGGAAGAACCTGGAATGATGGTGTGGTGGCTCATGGTGAACTCTGAGATCTGTCCTGTGGCTGTTTGTTGAAGGGTGCTTTGAAAATTGTTGCTTTTTTCTTTCTTTGCTTTGTATGTATGTTGTATTATGCAATAAGAAAAGTTAAAAAAAAAAAAAGATTAGGCACATATTGAAGAGATAATATGGCAGTTTCATTTGCCTTAAAATCCTTAAGGGGTTGGCTTGATAAAAAGGAAAAATGGCCTATTAAACCAACAGATCAAACACACTGGGGCAGACAGCCATCTTTAAAAAGATGAGCAGTAATCCTACCAGAACCCATTAGAAACCTTAATGAAGTGCCAAGAAAGAAAGGAAGTCAGCATGATAGGATTCTAGCAGCACAGCCCTTATGTAAAATATGCAAATATGGAAACATACAGAGAGGCCTGGAACCCTGAGCCAAGTGCCACCCAATGGGATAACACTACAAGCTGCTCTCTCCCTATCACCCCAGGTGCCAGAATAATACCTTGGAGTATGGGGTGGACAGCAGCCAAGAGATGGATCAAGATCATTTTGCTGTTAAGGTATGAAGCCTCTCCACCCGAGAGCTAACCCCAGCATTCCTAGAAGAAAGAGGACCTGGAGAGACATGGTGGCCATGGGCAGGTGTGTGTCCAATCCCAAAGGGCATAGCTGTGGCAAAGGTGCACTGGATTACTATTAACAAGATTCTCATAGAGATGGCAGCCCCTCCAGTGGTAGGATGATAGGCAGGTATAGATGCTGTGGCAGAGGTCACCGCCAGAAGAGGAATCAACACTAATCTCAATTTAATAGAAGGGGAGGAATCAACACTAATCTCACTTTAATAGAAGGGCAAGAAAGCCCAATATGTTTTCCTAACAAGGTCTTATCATTTCACTGCTAGCTTCTGCTCTCTTGTATGGCTAATTGCTTATCCTAAGTCTTGTAGGCACTAACTACTGAGAACAAGTTTTCAGCTTGGCCCTACCATATGGCAGACACATCAACTGTTACCACCCAAGATGGCTCATCTGCCCAATGTGCACAGGAACCAATACCAGGAATTTGAGAAGAGAAAGGGTTTATTGTGTAGTTAAGCAGCAGGAGACCAAATGACAAGCTTCAGATCAATTTCCCTGAACAAAATGGAGCCTAGAGTATTATATGACCTGAGAAAGGCAGGCTAAAGGGAGTGGTGAAGGATACAGTGAGATGATGTGGGCCAAATCAGTTGGGGAAGACAAGCTAAGGGTGGGGTTTAACAGATCATGCTCTGTCGCAAATCATGCCTTGTCTTAAAATGGAGGCTTAGCATACTCAATGGCTATAACTGGACAGAGCCAGCCTGAGCAGGTGCTGCAAAAAAAATAGAAAACAGTACCTTTTCTTGCAGCAAATTCCTTCCGAATAGACATGAGGAGATAGGAGTGCAAACAAAAGAAATTGAAACTTTTTCAAACCAGTAGAGGAAGGGCTACTTCAGTGGAAAGGGGGATAGGTTAAGTGGCAGTTACACAACAAATCCAACTATTGGGTTTGTGGCTTCATGTCTTTCAGCAGCTATGGAGGTGCCTCCTTGTGGGTTGCTCTGCTTCCAGGTTGCAATTAAGAGGTCATCTGATACTGGCTCCAAGAACAGTAGGAAAAGTTAACCTTTAACACCACCAGCAACATAGGTGATAGATACCATTAATGCATGGGGGACAACCTAACCTTTTCCAGCCTCAGAAACAGAAGCCACTGGAAAGCATGTAATGCCCCAAAGAATACAACCTCCCACCAGTATGGGTCTTATGCTCAATTATGGAATGGGTTTATGTGGCTAGCTCCTACCACAGGGATACTATCACAACCTGTGCTGTGAATGATGAAACCACACAAAGACCTTGAACCAATTAATACTAGATATCTGGACTTAAGTCTCCTAAAAAAATGTTCCCCTACAACTATCTGAAATAGCACTGACTGGTTTAGTTCCAACTGGAGCCAATACCCTGGTATCTACTGGATTTTCCCAGGTGGATAGAGAAATGTACTCTTGGCTTTCTTTGGATCTACTCTAAGATATCAGGCACAATCTTAGTGGCTTTAAGTAAGCCTATTTGGAGAGGGAGTGGAATAGGTCTGCTTTCCCTTGATGGGATTATTTGATCTCAGTTTTTGTTCCCCAAGGCCATAATATTGACATTATACTGGATAGAAACATTCTGAAAGTTTGTAACACAGTCCTTATAAAGCCAAATACAGCCTCTACACTAAATCAAAACTGCAACTATGGGCAAGGTGATGCTACAAAACCACAAGCCCTGGATAGTCACACTGCAGCAAGGGGAAAGTGAGACTTATTTAAAAATGAGTGCTGTATCCATATTACCGATTAAAAAAAAAAAAAGCCAAAATAGTTCAGTCCTTAGCATACTTGCAAAAGCAACTGAAACTCAGATCAAATGGGTGATGACCCATTGTGGTCTCAAATAAAAAGCTGTTAATGAGCTGCACCTATGGTAACCACCCTACACGTTATATATGGCCAGGGGACAAAGGTCTAAGTGTCAGAGGCTTGTGTGTAGGTAGTGGTAAAAGAGTTTGGTATGTGCTCTTTTTTCAAAATAAGATGCGCTCAAGGTGGACATCATTCAAGCTTAGCATGCTACCAGGAAGTTACAGAGGGCAGGGGCAAGGTCCACCCTCAGTCAGGTAGGAGATGCTACATATATCACACAATCCACCCACCTGATGAGCCCTTATAATCTTAAGTACACACCCTTCTTCAAAAGTCCTGGGCCATGAGTGGGGTAAGAGAATAGTCTGTAAGGCTGTTTTTTTTCTCCCCACTTTTAATGAGCACTAAAGACAGAACCCATATAAACAGCATATACAAATACATAGAGTAAGTGTGACTGCCAGTCTCATTCATTACAAAGTAGCTGCAGCTTGCTGCAAGTGCCCATAATAAACACTTAGAGACTAATCCTTGGCATCCAGTGCTTCTTTTTTCAGAATGACAACAGTCCTTATTGTAGGACTGTTTGGGGCAGTCCATCTGGGTCTTCCCCTATTTCTTCTTTTGAAAGGAGTCTTGCTGCTCATTCAGTGGGACAAAACAACATGAATAAAGCTCATAAACACTTTATTTATAATAGCCAAAAATTTGAAACAACCCAAGTATTCATCAACAGGTAAATGAAGAAGCAAACTGTGTACATCAATACAATGGAATACTATTACTTGACAATAAAATGAACTACACAGATTTAATACACAGATCTACCTAACAAAACGGAAGAATCTCAAAAGAGATTCTTTTGCATGAAAGAGGGTGGGGGGGGGCAGAGGTGAAGTATGTATGTAAGATTCTATTTATATAAAATTCTATAAAGTCCAAACTAATCTATAGTGCCAGAAATCAGATCAGTAATTTCCTGGGGCTGAAATGGGAGCAAAGAGGTAGGGACCAAGGGATTCAAAACAGACACAAAGAGAACTATATTAAGATAGGGAAGTAGGAATTGTGCCTCCACCAAAACAATTTAACTGACAGAAACTGATGAATCAACTATTTTGAAACTCTAGAGTCTAGTGGAACACTTCGTAGTATCCAAGGAAGAACTGGAAAAAGAGACTGGTAAATTGTGATAAATATCAGTGAATCTCACCTGTCATGCAGGGCTAACATATTTGTGCTGGTTTGAAAGGATGTATGTACCCTTGAAAAGCCATGTTTTAGTCAAAATCCCATTTTGTAAAGGCAGAATAATCCCCATTCAATACTGCATGTAATTAGCTCATCTCCCTGGAGATGTAACCCAATCAAGAGTGGTTGCAAGCTGGATTAGGGGAGATGTGTCTCCACCCATTTGGGTGGGTCTTGATTGGTTTACTGGAGTCCTATAAAAGAGGAAACATTTTAGAGAATGAGAGATTCAGAGAAAGCAGAGAAGAATGACATAGCCACGAGAAGCCGAGTCTACCAGCCAGCGACCCTTGGAGATGAAGAAGGAAGATGCCTCCCAGGGAGCTTCATGAAACAGGAAGCCAGGAGAGAAAGCTAGCAGATGACATCATGCTCACCATGTGGCCTTCCAGCTGAGGGAGAAACTGTGACTGTGTTCACCATGTGCCTTTCCAAATGAGAGAAAAGACCCTGAACTTCATTGGCCTTCTTGAACCAAGGTATCTTTCTCTGGATGCCTATGATTGGACATTTCTATAGACTTGTTTTAATTGGGACATTTTCTTGGCCTTAGAACTATAAACTAGTAACTCATTAAATTTCCCTTTTTAAAAGCCATTCCATTTCTGGTATATAGCATTCTGGCTACTAGCAAACTAGAACAATATTCCAACCCCCAATTATGTGGTAAGCAGCAGGGAGGACTGCAGCCTGGACTCCCAACGCAGCTTGCTGGTGCCAGAGTAGGTTATAAGGCCTATTCCTCCAAAACATGGTGGTGTGTGGTCTGACCACTGATGATTTGCTTTTGATCAGCTACTTCAGATCGCTATAGGGACAAGCTCTGAAAGCAGCATTTATTCCAACTGCCCTAAGGGAAAAGAAACACAGGAGTCTTAAAGAGGCAGTACTTTTTTTTTTTTTTTTTACTTTTTTTTCTTTCCTCTCCATATTTAGGAGCAAAAATAGTTTGGATAAGTCACAAAGTGGTGGCTCCAGCCATTCACAATAACAAAAAACCTAGCAAGCCCTGAGGAATGGGAGAACTAGATTTCCACAACAAAATACTCAGAATGTGAAGTTCTCAACAAAAAATTACAAAACATACAAAGAAACGGGAAAGTAAGGTTCATTCACAGTAAAAAAAAGAAAGTTTGCCAGAAACCATCTGTGCTGGTTTGAAACAATGTATGTCCCCTAGAAAAGCCATGTTTTAATCTAAATCCCATTTCATAAAGGCAGAATAATCACTATTCAATACTGTATGTTTGTAACTGTAATCAGATAATCTCCCTGGAGGTGTGACTTAATCAAGAGTGGTTGTTAAACTGGATTAGGTGACAACATGTCTCCACCCATTTGGGTGGGTCTTGAGAAGTTTCTGGAATCCTATAAAAGAGGAAACATTTTGGAGAATGAAGGAGATTTGGAGAGAGCAGAGAATCCTACAGGACCACGAAGCAGAGAGTCCACTAGCCAGCAACCTTTGGAGATGAAGAAGGAAAATGCCTCCCAGGGAGCTTCATGAAACAGGAAGCCAGGAGAAGAAGCTAGCATATGACGCCTGGTTGGCCATGTGCTCTTCCAGATGAGAGACGAACCCTGACCATGTTCACCATGTGCCAGAGGAGAGAGAAACCCTGAACTTCATCAACCTTCTTAAACCAAGGTATCTTTTCCTAGATGCCTTAGATTGGACATTTCTATAGACTTGTTTTAATAGGGACATATTCTTGGCCTTAGAACTGTAAACTAGCAACCTATTAAATTCCCCTTTTTAAAAGTTGTTCTGTTTCTGGTATATTGCATTCTGGCAGCTAGCAAACTAGAACACCATCCTTGAGGAAGTTCACGTGTTTGAATTTTTGTCAAACACTTTACATCAACTATCTTAAATATCTTCAATCCGCTAAAGCAATCCATATACAAAGAACTAAAGGAAACTAGGAAAATGCTGTCTGAACAACAACAACAAAAAGACAAGTAAATTATAAAAAGAAACCAAACAGGGCAGGCAACAGTGGCCCAGTGGCAGAGTACTCACCTGCCATGCTAGAGATGTGGGTTTGGTTCCCGGTGCCTGCCCATGTTAAAAAAATAAATAAAATAAAAAAACCAAACATAAATTTTGGAGCTGCAAAGTGCAGTAATTGAGATGAAAAACTCACTGGACAACACAAAAGGAGATATGAACATGCAGAAGAAATGACCATCAACCATAAAGACAAAACAAATTGAAATTATTCTGTGTGAAAAGCAGAAAGAAAAAAATTATGAAGAAAAATGAACAGAACCTGATGGATCTATAGGACACTATCAAGTACACCAACACACACATCACTGGAATCCCAGAAAGATGAGAGAAAGGGGCAGAAAGATATTTGAAGAAATAATAGCCAAAAATTTCCCAAATCTGATCAAAGACATCCAGGAAGCTCAACAAACTCTGAGAGGCACATTATAACAAGACATTACAGACACATGTCAAAATCCAAAGACAAAGAGGATTTTGAAAGCAGCAAGAAGTGATCACAGACAAGGGATCACCAATAAGATTAACAGCAGATTTGACATCAGAGCCCATGGCAGCCAGAAGATAGTGGGATGGCATATTTGAAATCCTTAAAGAAAAAAATTGTAAACCAATAATTTTATATCTAGCAAAGTTATCCTTCAAAAATGAATGGGAAATTAAGACATTTACAGACAAACAAAAATTGAAAGAGTTTTGTTCTAGTTTGCTAGCTGCCAGAATGCAACACACCAGAGACAGATTGGCTTTTAATAAAAGGGGATTTTGTTAGTTCTTCAGAGGAAAGGCAGCTAACTTTCCACTGAGGTTCTTTCTTATGTGGGAAGGCACAGGATGGTCTGTGCTGGCCTTCTCTCCAGGCCTCTGGGTTCCAACATCTTTCCCCGGGGTGATTTCTTTCTGTATCTCCAAAGGCCTGGGCTGAGCTGCGAGTGCTGAGATGATATATGCTGAGCTGCTTGGGCTGTGCTACTTTGAACTTTCTCATTTAAGCACCAGCCAATTAAGTCAAACATCATTCATTGCAGCAGGCACGCCTCCTAGCCAACTGCAGATGTAATTACCAACAGATGAGGTTCACATACCATTGGTTCATGTCCACAGCAACAAAACTAGGTGCCTTCACCTGGCCAAGTTGACAAATGAATCTAACTACCACAAGTTTATTACCAGAAGACCTGCCCTACAAGAAATGCTAAAGAGAGTCTTTCAAGGCCAAAATAAAAGGACACTAAACAGTAACTTGAAGCCATAAGAAGAAATAAAGAAAAATGGTAAACATATCTCATAGGTTAAATATAAAATCCTGTATTATTGTACTTTGGGTTTATAACTGCTTTTCCCCCATATGACTTAAAAGACAAATGTGTAAAATAACATTTAAAATCTAACTTCTGGGCATATAACATAAAAAGGTATAATCTGAGCCAATAACAATATAAAGAGGGAGGGATGGAGATATATAGTAGTAGAAAGTTTGTATACTACTGAAACTACGTTGTTACTAGTCAAACTAGGTTGTTATTATCTTAAGATGTTAACGGGAGTTAAAAAGGTTAACAACTAATAACTAAAAATATACAGAAGAATAAAAATGATACACAACCAAACAGCAATTAAATACAAAAAAAGCAGTAAAGGAGTAATTCAGGGAAAAAAACATACAAGACATATAATTAAAAATGGCTAAATGGCAGAAATAAATCCATTTTTCTCAGTTATTTCTCTACATGTCAATGTATTAAACTTCCCTATTAAAAAGCAGTGACTGGCAGACTGAATGAAAAAAGCAAGATCCCTCTATATGCTGTCTACAAGAAACTCACTTCAAGTAGAAAGAGCCAAAGAAGTTGAAAGTAAAAGGATGGAAAAAGATATTCCATGCAAGCAGTAACAAATGAGAGCTAGAATGACTATATAATTGTCAAAGTACAGTTTAAGTCAAAGAATTTTAAAAAGATGAAGAAAAACATATATATTGATAAACTTTCAATCCAGCAAGAGGATATTATAAAAATATATGTGCCTCACAAGACAGCCAAAAAATACATGAAGCAAAAACTGACAGATAGTTCTATGATCATACTTGGAGACTGCAACACATCACTTTCACTAAGCGACAGCCTAACTAAAAAGAATATAAATAGGGAATACATTAACCAATTAGAACTAATGGATATATATATAGAACACACCACTCAACAATGGCAGAATACACTTTCTTCTCGAATGCACATGGAACATGTCATGGTCAGATTTATGTGTAAACTTGGCCAAGTGGTGGTACCTGTTTGTCTAGTTGGGAAAGTGCTGGCCTGTCTGTTGCGATGAGGACATTTCATAGAATTAAATCATGATCACATCACCTGCATCCACAGCTGATTCCATTTGTAATCAGCCAAGGGGAGTGTCTTCTGCAATGAGTGATGCTTACTCTAATCACTGGAAGCCTTTTAAGGAGGATTCAGAAGAGAGAGGTTCGCGACATGCTTTGGCCAGTGAGCCTCTCCTGTAGAGTTTGTCCAGACCCTCTATTGGAATTATCGGCTTCACAGCCTGCCCTGCAGATTTTGGACTCTGTTCCCATGGTTACATGAGACACTTGTATAAATTTTATATTTGTGAGTGTTACCTGTTGATTCTGTTTCTCTTGAGAACCCTATACAATTTGGTACCAGGAGTGGTTCTTAAGAAACAGAATCTTAAAAATGGGTTTTTATGAATGGGTTTCTACTCTAACTGGACTCAAAGGCACCAAGGACTCTGATTCCCATAATCAGAATGACATTGCCAAGCCATGGAGTGAGGTGGCAGAAGAGACAGTCAAAATATCCCCATTTGATTCTTCTAATGCTTCACTTTTATGAAGCCAGGCTCTGGGAGATAATGTTTTTGACACCTTTACGGAGTTTTGTGGAAATAAGAGGTATAGAGATGTTGGCTAGTTGTTTTTACATACACTGGATACATTAAGGAGTGAAGGGATGGGCTTAAGACTTCAAATGAGAAGCTTAAGTGCTGTCTGACAGATGTAGACGTTTCTATGAGTATCCTGAAGAAAAATCTTATTTCCTGTAGCAGTAGACTTGAGATCTCTGAAAATCAGACTCTGAATCTTATTGTTAGAGTAGCAACTTTACAATGTAAAATGAAATCTCAATGTTGCATGATGTCTGCTGTTAAAGTGAGGGCATTAATTGGAAAGGAGTGGGACCCTGAAAAGTGGGATGGTGACATATGGATCGATAATGATGTCGGGGGTGAGGCTGAAACCTTAGATCATGCTGAGTCTTCTCTAGATAACCCTGTAATAGTCTGCCCTGAGGACATAACTGCCTCACCTCCACCCTGCCTTGAGGAGCTGGCCACCCAATCTCCACCTGAAGGGATTAGCCCTAGAGTGATTAATCCTGTTTCACCAGATGAAACTACAAATTAATGCCCTGAAGCAAATGGCTTAGAAGATATTTCTAATTCTTTTCATGACCCACCCCCACCACCCCTGATTTCTTCCAGACCTAATACTAAAGTCCCAACAGGCCCCTAAAGGTGAGGTACAAAGCATCATACATGAGGAGGTACATTATACTCCAAAAGAACTGTGTGAGTCTTCCAATTTATATAGACAGAAATCAGGGGAAATTGTGTGGCAATGAATTTTAAGGGTGTAGGATAATGGTGGGAGAATATAAGGCTGGATCAGGCTGAATTTATGGAGATGGGCCCACTAAGCAGAGATTCTGCATTCAATGTTATAGCTTGAGGGGTTAGAAAAACAGGTTTTTTGGATGGTTGATTGAAACAAGGATCAAAAGGTGGCCGACATTACCTGAGGCTGAAATGCCAGAACTGCCCTGGTATAATGTAGATGAGGGGATCCAGAGGCTTAGAGAGATTGGAATGTTAAGAGTGCATTTATCATGGAAAGCCTGCTCTTACACCCCAGGAATTTCCACAGGATGCACCTTTTACCAGAACAGTGAGAAATAAATTTGTGAGACTAGCACCATCAACCGTGAAGAGCTCTGTAGCTGCACATCTCTGTAGTTAGATATTACTGTAGGAACTGCTGTCACTGGGCTGGAATCATTAAATATAATGGGGATGACTGGATCCCGAGTTGGCAGAAGCCAGATGGCAGCATGTAATTGCCAAAGACAGGGTGGACATGGCTATTATAATAAACAGCAAACTCAATGCAGGAGTCAAAATAATATGACTCACAGAGATTTGTGGTATTGGCTAGTAAATCATGGGGTACCTAGAAATACAATAGATGGGCAGTCTATTAAATTCTTGTTTGAGCTGTATAAACAAAAGAGCTCTAGGTCAACCAACAGAAGTCTAACTTGAATTACAAAAACAGAGTTAGGGCCCCTAAATCAATTTCCAGACTTGAGACAGTTTACAGACCCAGAGCCCCTTAAATGAAGGGGAGGCCAGGTCCCTTTGGGGGAGAACCCTGTTACACTGCCACAAATTTACACTGTTAATCTTCCTCCAAGCCTTCCCCAAGGAGACTGACAGCCTTTTACAAGGGTAACTGTGCACTGGGGAAAAGGAAATGATCAGATACTTCAGGGATTATTAAACACTGGCTCAGAAGTGACATTAATTCTAGGGGACCCAAAACATCACTCTGGTCCACCAGAGTGGGGGCCTATGGAGGCCAAGTGATCAGTGGAGTTTTAGCTCAGGCCCATCTCACAGTAGGTCCAGTGGGCCCCTGGATCCATTCTGCAGATACTTCCCCAGTTCCAGAATGTATAATTGGTATAGATATACTGAGCAACTGGCAGAATACCCACACTGGCTCTCTAACTTGTGCAGTGAGGGCTATTATGGTGGGAAAGGCCAAGGGGCAAACCGGATTCCTGGAGGGACTGCACAGATTACTGCCACTCTTAAGGACTTGAAGGATGCAGGGGTGGTGATTCCCACCACATCCTCATTCAACTCTCCTATTTGGCCTGTTCAGAAAAAGATGGGTCTTGGAGGATGACAAGTATTATCGTAAACTTAACCAGGTGGTAACTCCAATTGCAGCTGCTGTTCCAGATGTGGTATCATTGCTTGAGCAAATCAATATATCCCCTAGTACCTGGTATGCAGATATTGATATGGCAAATGCTTTTTTCTCAATAGCTGTTTTAGTAAGGACCACCAGAAACAGTTTGCTTTCAGCTGGCAAGGTCAGCAATATACTTTCACTGTCCTACCTCAGGGGGTTATCAATACTCCAGCCCTATGTCATCGTCTTGTTCGCAGGCAACTTGATCATTTCTCCCTCCACATTACACTGGTCCATTATATTGTTGATATCATGTTGATTGGACCTAGTGAGCAAGAAGTAGCAACTATTCTAGACTTACTGGTAAGGCATTTGTGTGTCAGAAGATGGGAGATAAATCCAACAAAAATACAGGGGCCTTCCACCTCAATGAAAATTGCTAGGTGTCCAGTGGTGTGGGGCATGTCGAGATATCCCTTCTAAGGTGAAGGATAAGTTGCTGCATCCAGCTCCTCTTACAACCAGAAAAGAGGCACAACACCTAGTTGGTCTCTTTGGATTTTGGTGACAACACATTCCTCATTTGGGTGTGCTACTCCAGCCCATTTATTAAGTGACCATTTATTAAGTGCCCATTTATTAAGCTCTCAGTGGGGAGCTGAGGAAGAGGATGCTCTGCAACAGGTCCAGGCTGCTGTACAAGGTGCACTGCCACTTAGACCATATAATCCAGCAGATCCAATGGTGCTGGAAGTGTCAATGGCAAATAGAGATGCTGTGTGGAGCCTTTGGCAGTCCCGTAATGGAGAATCACAATGCAGACCCTTAGGATTTTGGAGCAAAGCCTTACCATCTGCTGCAGATAACTACTCTTCTTTTGAGAAACAGTTTTTGGCCTGTTACTGGACCTCAGTAGCTTAACGTGGGCCACCAAGTTACCATGAGACCTGAGTTGCCTATCATGAGCTGGGTGTTATCTGACCCACCAAGCCATAAAATTGGGCATGCGCATCCACACTCCATCATAAAATGGAAATGATATACACGAGATAGGGCCAGGGCAGGTCCTGAATGCACAAGTAAGTTACATGAAAACTGGTCCAAATGCCCATGGTCTCCACTCCTGCCGCATTACCTTCTCTTCCCCAGACCAGAGCTATAGCCTCTTGGGGGTTCCTTACAGTGAACTGAAGGAGGAAGTGAAAACTCGGGCCTGGTTTACAGATGGTTCAGCACAATATGCAGGTACCTCCCGAATGTGGAAGCTGCAGCACTACAACCCCTTTCTGGGGTATCCTTGAAGGACAGTGGTGAGGGGAAATCCTCCCAGTGGACAGAACTTTGAGCAGTGCACCTGACTGTTCATTTTGCTTGGAAGGAGAATTGGCCACAGGTGCATTTGTATACTGACTCATGGGCTGTTGCTAATGGTTTGGCTGGATGGTCAGGGACTTGGAAAGATCATAATTGGAAAACTGGTTTTTAGCCTACACAGACCTTTCTGTGTAGGCTAAAAACATAAACGTACTTGCGTCTCATGTGAATGCGCACCAGAGGGCAACTTCAGCAGAGGAAGGTTTTAATAATTGAGTGAATAAGTAGACCTGTTCTGTGGATACCAGTGTTCTAGTTTGCTAGCTGCCAGAATGCAAAATACCAGAACCAGAATGGCTTTAAAAAGGGGAATTTAATAAGTTTCCAGTCTAGTTTACAGTTCTAAGGCTGAGAAAATGTCCAATTAAAACAAGCCTATAGAAATGTCCAATCAAAGGCATCCAGGGAAAGATACCTTGATTCAAGAAGGCTGATGAAATTCAGGGTTTCTCTCTCAAGTAGGACACATGGCAAATGCAGTCCAAGTTTCTTTCTCATCTGGAAAGGCATATGGTGAACACAGTCAGGGATCCTCTCTCATCTGGAAGGGCACATGGTGAACACGGCATCATCTGCTAGCTTCTTCTCCTGGCTTCCTGTTTCATGAAGATCTCTAGGAGGCATTTCCTTCTTAATCTCCAACAGTGGCTGGCTGGCAAACTCTGCTTCTTGTGGCTATGTCATTCTGCTTTGCTCTCTCTGAATCTCCTTCATTCTCCAAAAATGTTTCTTCTTTTACAGGACTCCAGAAGCTTTTCAAGACCCACCCAAATGGGTGAAGACATGTCATCACCTAATCCAGCTTAACAACCACTTTTGATTCAATCACATCTCCAGGGAGATGATCTGATTACAGTTTCAAATATACAATACTGAATAGGGATTAGAAGAAGCAGCTGCCTTACAAAATGGGATTAGGATTAAAACATGGCTTTTCTAGGGTCCATACATCATTTCAAACCAGCACAACCAGTAAGCCTCTTTCCCCAACAACTCCTGTCATTGCCCAATGGGCTCATGAACAAAGTGGTCATGGTGGTAGGGATGGAGGTTATGCATGTCCACTCACCAAGTCTGACTTGGTTACAGCCACTGCTGAGTGCCCAATCTGCCAGCAATAGAGATTCACACTCAGCCGATATGGCACCATTCCCTGAGGTGATCAGCCAGATACATGGTGGCGGGCTGATTACATTGGACCACTCCCTTCATGGAAGGAGCAGCAATTTGTTCTAACTGGAATAGACACATACTCTGGATATGGGCTTGCTTTCCCTACACGCAATGCTTCTGCCAAAATTACCATCCATGGGCTTACAGAATGCCTTATCCATCATCATGGTTTTTGTGGTAGTTAGATTCAGTTGTCAACTTGGCCAGGTGAAGGTACCTAGTTCTATTGCTGTGGCCATAAGCCAATGGTACATGAACCTCATCTGTTGCTCATTACATCTGCAGTCAGCTAAGAGGCATGCCTGCTATAATGAATGATGTTTGATTTAATTGGCTGGTGCTTAAATCAGAGAGCTCAATGTAGCATAACCCAAGCAGCTCAGCATATCTCATCTCAGCACTTGCAGCTCAGCCCAGTCCTTTAGAGATGCAGAAAGAAATTACCCTAGGGAAAGTTGTTGGAACCCAGAGGCCTGGAGAGAAGGTCAGCAAATATCACCTTGTGCCTTCCCACGTAAGGAAGAACCTCAGTTGAAAGTTAGCTGCCTTTCCTCTGAAGAACTAAGGAAATAAACCCCCTTTTATTAAAAGGCAATCCATCTCTGGTGTATTGCATTTCTGGCAGCTAGCAAACTAGAACAGTATTCCACACAGCATTGCTTCTGATCAAGGAACACGCTTCACAGCAAATGAAGTGCGGGAATGGGCACATGCTCATAGAATTCTCTGGTCTTACCATGTTCCTCAAGCAGGTGGATTAATAGAATGGTGGAATGGCCTTTTGAAAACTCAATTACGGTGCCAACTAGGTGGCAATACCTTGAAGGGCTGAGGTAATGTTCTCCAAGGAGCTGTATATGCTCTGAATCAGCGTCTGCTGTATGGTGCTGTTTCTCCCATAGCCAGGATCCATGGGTCCAGGAACCAAGGAGTGGAAATGGCAGTGGTGGAAGGTCTGTGCTACATTGAGCTCTCTCATTTAAGCGCCAGCCAATTAAATCAAACATCATCCATTTCAGCAGGCACACCTCTTAGCTGACTGCAGATGTAATGAGCAACGGATGAGGTTCATGAATTTCCCTAGTGATTCACTAGGAAAATTTCTGCTTCCTGTCCCTGCGACCCCGAGCTCTGCTGGTCTACAGGTTTTAGTTCCAAAAGGGGGAGTGTTTCCACCAGGAGAAATAACAGTGATTCCATTGAACTGGAATCTAAGACTGCCACTTGGTCACTTTGGGCTACTCATGCCCCTGGATCAACAAGCCAAGGAGGGGACTGGCATTATTGGCTGGAGTGATTGACCTTGACTATTAGGGGGAAATAGGATTGCAACTACACAATGGAGGTAAAGAAGAGTTTTCTTAGAATATAGGAGATCCCCTAGGGCGTCTTTTAGTACTACCATGCCCTGTGATTAAAATCAATGGAAAAGTGCAACAACCCAATCCAGGCAGGACTACCAATGGCTCTGAAACTTCAGGAATGAAGCTTTGGGTCACCCCACCAGGCAAAGAACCATGGCCAGCTGAAGTGCTTGTTGAGGGTAAAGGGAAAAAGGAATGGGTACTGGAATAAGGTAGTGATAAATATGAACTATGACCACGTGATCAGTTACAGAAACAAGGACTGTAATGCCGTTTTGTTCATGTTATAGTATTTTCGTTGTAAGATATCAAGTTTAAGAATGAGCATTACCCAAGGACTTGCACCCTATTCTGGAGAGATTTAATGTGTTTCCAGTTATATGCAGGACAGTTGAGTATTGTTCGGTGAAAGAAAAAATGTGTTTTATTGTCTTTTATTTAGAAATTAGGTATGGTTTAAGGTGATAGGTGTACCTGCCAAGCTGACAAGGGCTGGACTGTCATGGTCAGGTTAATGTGTCAACTTGGCCAAGTGGTGGTACCTGTTTGTCTGGTTGGGCAAATGCTGGCCTGTCTGTTGCAATGAGGACATTTCATAGAACTAAATCACGATCACGTCAGCTGCATCCACAGCTGATTCCATTTGTAATCAGCCAAGGGGAGTGTCTTCTGCAATGAGTGATGCTTACTCTAATCACTGGAAGCCTTTTAAGGAGGATTCAGAAGAGATAGGCTCTCTTCCTGCTTCGGCCGGCGAGCCTCTCCTATGGAGTTCGTCCAGACCATCCATCAGAATTGTCGGCTTCACAGCATGCCCTGTGGATTTTGGACTCTGTGTTCCCACAGTTACATTTTATAAATTTTTATAAATTTTATATTTGTGAGTGTTTCCTGTTGATTCTGTTTCTCTAGAGAACCCTAACTGATACAGAAAGAACATTTACTAGGATAAACCATGTTAGGCCACAAATCAAATATTAATAAATGTTTAAGTACTGAAATCAAACAAAGTATCTTCTCTAAACACAGTGGTATTAATTTATAAATAGAAGAAAAAGTGGAAAATTTACAAAAATGTGGAAATTAAACAACACAGTATTTAAAAACTAAAAGGTCAAAAGAGAATTTAAAGTGAAATTCACATACATCTTGAGACAAATGAAAACAAAACACACAAAGTTTATGGGATGTAGCTGTGCTGGTTTCAAACTATTATATACCCCAGAAAAGCCATGTTCTTTATCCAATCCAACCTTATAGGAGGAGACCTCTTGATTAGGTCATTTCCATGGAGATATGACACACCCAAGTGTGGGCGTCGCCTTGATTAGATTATTTCTTGGAAGTGTGGCCCCACCCATTTAAGGTGAGGCTTGATTAATTATTGGAGTCCTTTAAAAAGACAGACATTTTGAAAAAGCAAAGTTCCTTCAGAGCCAAGACAGACACAGACATTTGGAGATGCAGAAAACACCCCTGGTAAGCTGTCTGAAATCAGAAGCCATTAGCCACAAGCCTTCCTGGCTGACGGAGGTGTTCCACATTCCACTGGCCTTCCTAGGGTGAAGGTATCTTTGTCAGGATGCCTTAATTTGGACATTCTTATAACCTTAGAAATGTAAACTTGTAACTTAATAAACCCCCTTCATTTCTGGTATACTGCATTCCAGCAGTATCAGCAAACTAAAACAATGAGTATGAGTTTTAGCTTGAGATGATGAAAATAGTATGGAAATAGGTAGTGGTAAAAATTCCAGAGTATTATCAATATATTTAATGTCAAAGAATTGTCATTGAAAGTGGTTTAAATTATTTTCATGGTACAAGCACGTTACCACAAACTAAACATGATAAATTATTTTTTAAAGACAAGGACACAAAGAAACTTTGGGGGATGACAGATAATATATCTTGATATAGTGATGATTTCATGGGCATATACATATGTCAAAACCTATCAAATAGTGTATTTTAAATTTGAGCTGTTATGGTATGTCAACCATTCTTTTATTTTTTTTTTCATTCTAAAATGAAAAAAAAGTCAATAAAAGGGTTGGAAGATTAAGTGGAAGAATTTTTCCAAAATGCATCCACTCTGGTAAATACAACATCTGACTTCTAGCAGTTACTCCCGAATAGGTACAGATAAAATGGAATGAAGAAATTATCAAAGAAGTAATACAATGAAATTTCTTAAGCTAAAAATAAGACACCCATCTTTAGATTGAAAAGAATCTACTACCCAGAACAATAATTGAAAAAAACAGCCAGAGTGTGAATTTCAGCCCAAAACAATGATTGAAAAAATACCCACAGTGTGATTTTCAGAATAAATTATAAAAAATTCTGAAAGATTCCAGAAAGAAATACAATTCATTCACAATGGAATAAGAAATTACATCAGATTCATCCTCAACCACAGTAGATTTCAGAAGACAAAGGAGCAATGAAGGAAAATTATCTTCAATCCAAAACTATATAATCCAAAACTTAACTGCCAATAGGGTTGACAGATAAAAGACAGGACTCCCAGTTAAATTTGAGTTTCAGATAAACAACAAATAATTATTTAGTATAAATCCACATAAAACATTACATGGGATATACTTATGCTAAAAACATTATTCATTGTTTATTTGAAATTCAAGTGGGTGAACCATATTTTATCTGCTAATTTGGCAGCCCCAATTATCACATAAGTATGAGGACAGAATCAAGTTATTTTTAGATGCTGAAAATCCATCAAAGAGTAAATCAAGAAGAAAAACTTCTTGGAACCAGGAAAATAGAGAGGTTTTAAGATCATAACATTGCAGCTACTCTCAAGAAAATTAGTCCAGACTAGAGCAGGAGAAAGGAGGGTTCAGGAAGGAAGGTCTACCATGTGTATGGGGATATTTACTGTTGGAAGAGAGCATAAGAGAAAATAACCCAACTGACTTCAATGCAGAGAATATTCTCTTTCTAGTAGCAAAGGGTTGTAACACTGGAAGCCTAATGAATGAAATGTAATCCTAAAATAGTTCTTGGCCTATTTATAACTTTTAAAATTTTAAAAGCAACCAAGCAACAAAACAAAAAGACAGAATATAAATGCTAAAAATTGTCATGTAAAATTGTAGCTAAGAGAGGATGAAAACAACGTAAGAAAGATGGAAGTCAGGATAGAGAAAAATATTACTTTCTAGTTAAAACTGAATAAATAAAATTAAATAGCTGTCTGAAATAGGTGCCAGTTTCATAGTATGATGTACCCTTGAAAAACGATGTTCAAAACCTGATCCAATCTTGTGGGGGCAGCTGTTTCTTTTAATCCTGATTCAACATTGTTAGGTTGGAAACTTTGGATTAGATTATCTCCATGGAGATGTGACACACCCAATTATGTGTGACATTTTGATTAGATGGAGATATGACTCCACCTACTCCAGGTGGGGTCTTGATTAGTTTACTAGTGTCTTTAAAAGGGGAAATATTTTTTCCCCTTTTAAACAACCAAGCTGCCAGAAACTCCAGAGCAGAGCTAACACAGATACTGACACTCGGAAAACAGAAACACAGATGTGTTGACATGCTTAGAGCCCAGCAGACACTGCCATGAGAGTTAAGTAAGACAGAATCTGGAGAGAGCCAAGGGAAGCCAAGAGATGAAAGCCAGCTCTGGAGAAGCACAATGAGGAACCCCCACAAGAAAAAAAGCTGAAAGCAATGGGCCCCAGGAGCAAGGCCCAGAAGACACCAGCCACGTGACTTTCCAGAGGACAGAGCTGTTCCAAACCCATCAGCCTTCCTGGAATCAAGGTATCTTTCCATGGATACCTTAGTTTGGACATTTTTATAGGCTTAGAACTACAAACTTTAAACTTATTAAATTTTCCTTTTAAAAGCCATTTCAGTTCTGGTATATCGCATTTTGGCAGCTTGCAAACTAATATAAATAGTATCTAAGAAAATGTTTCTAGTTACAAATGGAACCAACAGAAGAACCTAGAATCATATCATCAAACTATGCCTTTGTACACAACAGGTAGTCACTGAACATTTGTTGAAAAAAGTGGTAAAAATATCAATTAAATTCCTGTGCTCTGGTGAAGGGAATAGTAGTATGGGCTAAATATTCAGCTTTTATAGGCAATAACAGAAATTTTCAAAAGTTGATAATTCAATTTTCAAAAATTGAGATCATCTAGAGTTGTGGAGGCAGCCATTACAAAAACTTGAAACAAAAAATAGTAAAACAAAATTACTTCAGAGGGGTTAGAAAGGATGGGGTAGAAGATTATTACTTTTCTTCATAGGCTTTTCTTTATTATATGCAGGTATTACTCTGACTGAAATTTAATTTAAAATATTAACGGTATTTCAATAAATACAACTATTGTAAAGTTTATTACGAATTCCATATCATGGCCAATTAAGAAAGGAGAAAGAAAGAGTTGCAAGGGAAAGGAAAAAGAAAAACACAAGAAGCAGGGAAAGGGAAGACAAGTAACCATCAAAGAAAGGAAATGGAGAGGTAAACTGATAAGGAAAGAGAAAGAAGGACTTTGAGTTAAATAAAAGTTAACACCAGTGTCTGATAATTCCACAAATCTGGCAATTTACTTGGACCATAGTCTTAGAAATGTATCTGAGAAATTGCTTTGCTGACAACTTTAATTTCTCAGCTTATGGTGTTAACTGATGAGATAGGAATATGGAGAATGATATTCTGGATCTACTTCTAATCAGTAATGAGGGCTGGGAAATGGAAGGGAAATTTTAAGAGATCCTGCAAAAAAAGACTCCATAGACTTTCAGAATCATGTGGATAGGTCAAGTGCGAGATATCAGGAACTCTCTGGGTAATGGACCGGTTGGTGATGCTATTAACAGAGAGAACAGAGAAGGAATACAATTAGAGGAAAGATTTAAAAAAAATAAGGTTTGGACTTGTTGAGAATGTAACTCCAGTGGAGTGTGTATTAGGGAGCTGGAAATATGACTGTTTTGGTATACTGAGGCTGCCAGAAGGCAATATACCAGAAATGGACTGGCTTTTAACAATGGGGATTTATTAGCTTATAAGTTACAGTTCTAAGGCCATGAAAATGCCCAAATTTAGGCATCAACAGGATACCTTCTCTAAAGAAAGACATCAAGCATTAGGATACCACCATCACATGGGAAGGCACGTGGCTGGCATCTGTTGGTCCTTCACTCCTGGGTTTCAATGCTTTCAGCTTCTGGCTTCAGTGACTCTCAACTACTCTGTGGGATTTTTCTCTAAGCTCTCTCAGCTTGTCTCTCAGGTTCTCTGGGGTTTCTCTCTGAACACCCTCTCAGCTTTTATCTTCTTATAAAAGATTAAGACTCACCTTGAATGGACTGGGTCGCATCTCAAAAGAAATAACCTAACCAAAAGGTCCCACTTACCACAGGTCTGTACCAACAGGAATGGATTAAAAGAAAATGGCTTTTTCTGGGGTACATGACGACTTCCAAACCAATACAATGACCACTCAGGAGAGACTTGGGAGTTACCAGCACATGGTGACTGTTGAAACAGAGAGCGGAGACATCTCTAGGACAGAGTACAGAATGTTAAGGAAAGAAGATAGAAGGTGAAACTCTAGAAAGCACTGCCATTTAAAAAATGACAAAGACTCATCCAGGAGGAGGAGAGAAAAAGGAACAATATCTTAAAAGTCAAGAAAAGAGATAATTTCAAGGAGAGGAGAGGTTAACATTACCAAATGATGCACAGATCAAACAGGATTAGAAACTGAAAAGAATATGCAAGGAGGCATAGTGTGTTTTGGCAAGAGAAATCAGATTGCAAGTGGGATTTTATGAATCAATGCAGATGAAGCAAAAGGGAACCTCTCTTGCAAGGAATCTAACAATAAAGAGCAAAACAGAAAGGCAGAATTTAAAAACAACAGTGGGAGTAACCTAAGCATGTCTGAAGGCTGCAGGGAAGAAACAAGAGGAAGACACTGAAGATACTAAAGAGACAATGGGTTGAGACCTGGATTTGAATCCATGGGCTATCACTTAACAATGAGATCTTGGGCAAGTTACCAAATCTCTCTAATTCCTAGATTCCCCTGTGTAAAATGGATTTAATAATACCTATCCCACAGGGTTATTAGGAGGGTTCTGTGAATACAGGATTATATGTAACATCCTTAGGCACAGCTCCTAATCTCATAGCAAACCTCTGATAAATGGTTATAAGAAAGAAATGGGGTAATTGATGGTATAAGGTTTAGGAAATGACTAGGAACAGTAATAAAAGGTAGCAGGGTCAGTGCTCTGAGACAGGAGGAAACTCCTGAAATGTAGAGACTGCCTCAGTAGTATCTATTTCCTCAGCACCTAGCCAAGTTCCTAGTACATAAATATATACAGTAAATGCTTGTTGAATAAAGAGTAAAAATATCAGTAAGACTTTGTCTGGAGAACTCTTAAATGGAATATAAACACTATTTTCCAATGCTTGTAAAAGGAATTAGACGTAATATATATGGCTTCAGATGGCAGAACGAGGACAAATACACTTAATTCAGAAGGAAAAACTTTCTAATAAGTAAAGCTGCCCAAAATTGAAATAATATGCTTTCTAAGGTAGTAGAGGTTATCATCACAAAGTGTATTTAAAGTGGAAAGTCATGTAAAATAGTTATGGTTAAGTGTTTGGATTTTGATTCTGACAAATCTGGGAACCCTGATTTTGTTCATTCGAGTCATGGGACTTTGGGTGAAGCACTTAAGAATGGTTAAGTCTCAGGGTCTCCCAATGGCATAGGTTGGCTGAAAGATTAGTTGAAATTATATGCATGTGACCAAGACTGCTTTTCTCTGGTTTGAGCTACAGGCTCCCTCTCTACCCTACACAGTCCCTCCCCAACCCTGAATCTAATCTTTCAGTTGTGGGACTGCAGAGAAAAACAACTCAAACTGCAGAAAAAGAAAACAAAACAAACAACTTCTGAGCCTAGCTGTTTCAAGTATCAAACTCTTCGTTCCAACCTCCCCCTCTTTCTTAGTGCCAGATGGCCCATTGGTACCTTCTCCCTGCTCTTGCTGTGACTATAAAACTTACCTCCTGCCTTCTCTCAAGTGAGATCAGACCTATTCTGAGTACTTTTTCCCTTATCAAGAGAGTAGTGAATAAAGTCAATCCTTGCCAATTTAATGTTGTCCAGTGCAGTTCTCCTTTTGCACATGAAAAAGTGCCTGGCTCAATACATTAAAGCAATAATTATTATTTCAGACTGGAGAAACAATTACTTGGATATTACAAGGATTCATATATAGGTTAAAGAATTGAACTAGATGACCTTTAAAATGCCTCTTTTAACTCTAAGATGCTATGACAGTACAGCAAAGCTATATTATTTGACCAAAGCCACACATCTAGTAGGTTTTGGAAATTCACTTAAAGCCATCACAACACAAAGTGTCCGTGGAGAACTATGACACAGGTCTCCCACTCCAAACTCATTATTCTCCCTACCACGCCAAAGGAACAGATCGGTAAAGGCATGTCAAGCCTTGGTAGGAGAGCTTGTTTTAGATGAGAGATTTTCCAAGATTCTTCAAATCATACCAAGCAGATCTCGCCACCTGCATCCTCATTTTAAGGTTTGTAAATTGTTGAAAAACAGATTTTCAGGCAGCATTAAAAAAAAAAGTTGTAAAATCCCTACACGTGAAGAGAACAAAATTGATTACTAACTCTGAAACTTTTTCTTTATCTCTTTCTCTACCTTTACTCTAAACCTTCATATCTTCCCATTCTTCTAATCACTATTCTTCAAAAAGCCAAGTTATGGATATCAAATCTTTTTTTAATACGTAGTATACAGATTAAGACTTTCAGGCCAAATGCCTTCAGATGAATTCTGTTGTTATCGTTAGTTCCTCTTGAAGGCTTTTCATTCTTCTCTAAGACAGCCATTCTCTTAAAAATAACTACTAAAAGGAGACTTTATATCTCAGGATTTATCTTAGGGCTTCATATGAAATGGTAAGGAAGGTGTGCCCGTTTGAAAATATTGTGTACCTCAGAAAAGCCAGGTTTTAATTCTGATTCAATCTTGTGGGGGCAGCTATTTCTTGTAATCTTGATTGTACACTGTAGGTTGGAAACTTTGGATTAGATTATTTCCTTGGAGATGTGACACGCCCAATTGTGAGTGTGACCTTTTGATTAGTTGGAATGTGACCCCCACCCATTCCAGGTGGGTCTTGATTAGTTTACTAGTCTTCAAAAGGGGAAGTATTTTGGAGAAACAACAGAGCTAACAAATTCAGAGCAGAGCTGACACAGATGCTGACACTTGGAGAACAGAAGATACAATGTTTGGAACCCAGCAGTCATTGCCATGAGATGTTAAGCAAGCCAGAACCTGGAGAGAGCCAAGGGAAGCCAAGAGATGAAAATGAGCCCTGGAGAAACAGTGAGGAACGACCACAGGAACAGGGGCTGAAAGTAACAAAGCCCAGGAGCAAAGGACCAACAGATGCCAGCCACTTGACTATCTAGCTGACAGAGCTGTTCTAGACCCATTGGCCTTCCTTGAACCATGGATGCCTTCATTTGGACATTTTTATAGGCTGAGAGCTGTAAAGTTGTAACTTATCAAATTCTCCTTTTTAAAGGCCATTCCATTTCTGGTGTATTGCATTCCGGCAGTTTACAAACCAAAACAGGTCACAGGTTTTATTCTAACTGTGGTAAATCTTGCTATACAAGACTGGCTTCATTCATGGAATCAATAAATACTTCTTAGGTTTCCTATTGTAAACTAAGTCATATTAGGTAATAGGAAAACAAAATAAAACATGTAGTCCTTATCTTCAAGACTCTGAGTCAATGGTGAGAAAGACAAATAAATATGTGGTTACAACATAGTAATTTAAAAAGCTGAAAGAAAAGCTTCATAATTTAAAGAAGGGGACTGTAAACTCTGGCCTGCCAGTCAAATCCAGCCTGTCTCCTGTTCTTATACAACCATGAACCAAGAATGTTTTTCATATTTATACATAGTTGGAAAAAGCACAAAATATTTCATGACATATGGAAATTATATAAATTCAAATTTCAGTGTTCATAAAGTTTTATTGGAACCCAGCTATGTTACAAGGGCAGAAATGAATAGTTGCCAAAGAGTTCATATGGCCCATAAAGATTAAAATAGTATCTTGACAGAAATGATTGTCACTCTTATTTAAAGCACACATTTCAACAAATATCCAGTGTACTATATGCAAGGAATTATGGCTACTTGCAAACACATGGCTTAACTGAAAATGGCTAGAGTCAAATGGTACTCTGCCATTTCAAAATACTCCCTTAGGGAATTTTTTAGAAGTTGTATTCTGAATACATACCTAGAGTCTTTAGTGCAGTGGGCAGCAGTGAGAACCCACCTCTCTTTCACTAGGCTTCCCCCACATACATGAGCAAGAAAATTGCCAGACTGAATCTGTAGGCTAACTATCCATGGCCAGGCGCCAACTCCAGCTTCTGTACCCCCTATTATCCGAGACCCTTTCAACGCATCCACCAGTGGTCCAGTTCCACAATCTAAAAATTTAAAAGATAAATTATTTTGGCTGAGCAGCTGTATTTCAAGTCATTTTCTAGTCTGAACACAAAAGTAGAGTCCTTTAAATTCCTCCTTTAAAAACTGATAAAGCAAACTAGAGATCTGGAAATATTAAATCAGTCAATCACACTAAATCAACATAATTTTAAAACTCTGTTCTCCAAAATTAAAGTATAAAACTGAGCTGTTTCTCTAGCCACGTATTACATTCTTCCCTGTGTGAAATGGTGATTAAAGAGCCAGGGGCTGGTGAGTCAAGAGCACCAAATTCTAACCCTTGCCATTAAACTTTTTCAACTAATTTTTTCTCAACTACAGTATTAATGGGTCACCTAATTAGCCCTTTCAACTCTGAATTTCAACGAATTATTCATACGTAAAACGGTAATAAGAAACCCCAGAACGTTTTGACAAGCAAATGCCCTACGCACATGTACGGCACTGTTACTAGTACTAGTCCTACCCCAATCATCATTATAATTTCCCTAGAAACTGCTTAACTCTGCAAAATTTTGGTTAAGGGCGGCGGGGACAACAGAAAAGTTGGAACCAAATTCAAACACAATCAGAGTGGGGAAAAGGCAAAGGAGAATGTCCAATGACAGCAAAGAACACGTACCGTGCTTTGCCCCCGACCCTCCCACTGCCCGGCCAGGCCCTACCCGCGCCGCCCCGCAACCACCGGCCTGTTCCCGCGAGCAGCCGAGCCTACTCTCTTCCGAGAGCGAGCGGTGTTCCGAGGGCGCGGGCGAGCTCCCTACAAGAAGCAGCGCAGCGCTCAGGAGCTCCAGGGCCATCATGCGTCCCCCGGCGAGCAAGATGGCGGCGGGCATGTCACGTCCTCCGCCCGCCCAGGCCCTGCGGGGAGCACAGGCTCGAGGCGCCGAGCCAGGTGAGCTCCGCTGACCCATTAGGCGCCTGAGGCCTGCGAGGCCCGCGACGTGGGCGTGGCCGGAGAAGCGCGTGGGGCAGGCGGGGAAGACCAGGGGCGGCGTGAGGCCGCCGTGGCGCGCGTGGTGGGCGGCCTTACCCAATCATATTCCAGTGTGCGTCCAGTTTTGTACGAAGTACGTTAAGCTCGACGGTGTCCTTGCCCTTAGCCGGGGTCTCAGGATTCGTTGATTTACCGGACTTTCCTGGGCCAGATCCACACACTTATACAATGCAGTGGGATGACTGCGGCGGGAGGTGAGGTGCAGGAGCCACTGGGGTGCCCTTAGCTCAGACTTAGAGGGCCAGGGAGACCTCCAGAAGCCTGATAAGGAAGAGGCAAGCCGAAGGCTAAGCAGATGTAGAAGTGGGGATGAGAAACAACACAGCCATTGGGAGAACGGAGTGTTCTTGAAGTAATTTTCCTTAAACGCTTCACCTCAGGGTGAGCTGATGGAATCAAATTTAAGGACCTGCAAAGCCTAACTGAAGATAATTGCACTACCCTCCCCATACATACACACATAGACACGCACTTCAGTCCCTTTGCATTATGCCTTGTTCCTCTGAGAACCTCTGAGATGCCTCCTGACATTCCAAACACTGTTGTGGGGCAGGGGGAGTGGACCTACATAATCGATCCATTGAATAAGTAGGTATTAACCTTGCACTATATATAACGCACTGAAATTAGTATCACATTATGAGAGGTATATTAAAGCCTGGCCCTTTGACCTAGAGAAATTTATAACTTAGCTGAGAAAATCAGGACTAATTTATATGAAGCACTTCGGGAACAACAAAGAACTAAACTGTGCTACCAATTATCAGCCTAACATGAGTTCAGACACAAGAGTTGCTGTAGGCGATGGCAATCGGGGGAGGCTCACTGAAGGAGATGGATGCACGCTGGGCCTAGATTGAGGGGAAGATCAAAAAGACCAAGGAGTGGGGAGCATAGACTAGGCTCAAGGTACAGCACAAGCAAGGCCATGAACATCCATCTGTGCAAGACAATGAGCAACTTGAGTGCAAGAAGCAATAAAGATCAGTATGTGTATACATGGAAGAAGAAATATCTCAATACCACCCCTTGAGGCTTGCTGTGGACAAACTTGAGAGTATACATACATGTAATATATATATATACACACACACACATACACAATATATATGTACTTATGAAATAATGCAATGTATGTATTTATACAATGTATGTAGTTATATATGCACCTGCATATTATGTGTGTGTATATAATTTTATTTTTTACTATTTTCTGTCATCTTACAGAGACTGGAGAAGCCGTGCCTTAAAAATTTTGATTAGAATATGTCAAAGAAAAAACAAAGTTCAAGGCTTCTTGTTTTGGTAGCATTAATGCTCCAGAGTCAAAGTGTATGGCCCTTCTTTCCTTTAGCAGAGGCATTTAGTATGATTTTTGGATATGCAATAATAGGCCTGGGGCTTGTTTTATATTTGAGGATAGGGGTGTTAATTGCTTAGCATAATGAAGGGGAGTTTGTCAGTGTGCAAAGGAAGCTAGGGAAGAGGAAGGAGAAAAGTAGGCAGCCCAGTAACATGGCATGTTGGCCTGGCAGGATGAAACATGTGTCCCTGGTACATTCCTTCCTGAATATGTAAATATTCAATGGTGACAATCTGATTTTGGTGGGCATGTTTTCTGACATCAAACTCACATACCTGTCCCTGGCAGGGAGGGAGCGGGATTCCTCCACTGTGGCACACAGACACAAGAGAGGGGTGCTGTGCGTAGAAGAGCTTCCTGCATCAGTCACAGAGTGAGACCCACCGGCTATGGAGAACCAATGCCTGCTAGTGAAGCTGACCTTGCTCTGTCTCTTCTCTATGTGAATAAAACATCTTCCCAACAGAGCTTGTGTGATTCGTGCTTTTGTTGGCAGCCCCAAAACTTGTATTGGAGTGGGTTGATATTTTTTTAGGTATCTCTCCTTCTGACCAACAATTAGGTTATAAAAAGACTGTGACTTATGTCATGAGCTTTCTGTCTGATCATTTTGCCCTGAGGTAAGCCACCTGCCATATTGTAAACTGCTCTATAGCCCTAGGGAAAGGCCTCCAGCCAAAAACCAACAAGGAATTGAGGTCCTCAGTCTAAAACACCTGTTTTAGTTTGTAAAAATACCAGAAACAGAATGGCTTTTTAAAAAGGGGAATTTATTAAGTTGCAAATTTACGGTTCTAAGGCTGTGAAAGTATCCAAACTAAGGCATCCAGGAAAAGATACCTTGATTCAAGAAAGGCCAATGGGTCCAGAACACCTCTGTCAGCTAGAAAGGCACAAGACGATGTCTGCTAGCTTTGCCTTCTGGCTTCTTGTTTCATGAAGTTCCCCTCGGGGTGTTTTCCTTCTGCATCTCCAAATATCTCTGACTGCATGGGCTCTGTTGGTTCTAAAGCTTTTTCCAAAATAGTTCCTTCTTAAAGGGCTCCAGTAAGCAACACCACTTTGAATGGGTGGAGACACATCTCCATGGAAACCATCTAATCAAAAGTTACCACCCACAATTGGGCAGGTCACATCTCCATGGAAACAATAAAAAAGATCCCACCCAGCAATATTGAATGAGAATTAGAGAACATGGCTTTTCTGGGGTACACAACAGATTCAAACTGGCTCATCACCCATGAGAAACTAAATCATGCCAGTATTACATTAGTAAGCTTGGAAGCAGATACTCCCTTGGTCAAACCTTCAGATAAGACCACAGACCTGGCTACCACCCTAACTGCACCTTCATGAGAGACATTAAGCCAGAGGCATTCAACTAAGCCACGCTTAAGATTTCTGACAAAGAAACTGTGAGAGAAATTTTTTGTTGTTTTAACCTACTAAGCTTTGGGATAATTTGTTTTGCAGCAACAGATCATTAAAACATCTGGTATCTCCTACCTTTGAAAAATCTTCTATTGCCTCTACATCCCCTTCTATTGTGCTGCTTACTCCATAGTAAATATTTCACCTGAATAGAGATTGGACATTTGGTGCTGAAGGAATACAGGTTGTGCAAAATGAATGATTGTAAAAATTAAGAAACGGATAGCACAGTACTACCTACCTGATGGTAGCACAATAACATAAGTACACTGAATGAAGCTGAATGTAAGAATGGTTGAGGGCGAAGGGCTGGGGGAGCACATAGGAAACCAGAAGGAAAGATGGAGAATAAAGACTGAGACAGCATAACTTAGAAGGGCCTAGAGCAGACAATGATGGTGATTAAATGAACAAATATAAAAACTTTATTGCATGAGGGAGAACAAATGAATGTCAGCATTGCAAGGGTTGAAAATGCTGGAAGAAATACAATCAACGAAAGCTAGAGTCTGTAGTCAACAGTAACATTGTAATATTCTTCCACTGAATGTAACATAGGCATATGCCAAAACTAAATGTCAAGAAGCAGGGGTGGGAGTGGGGCCCACCATGGGGAGGATATGGAGTCTATATGCAGGAGAAAAGAAAATGTTTGCGTATAGATTATGGTGGTGAAGGCATGTCTATTTACTTAGGTTGGATTGTATGATGTGCAAATAAAATAGTTTAATAATGAACAGAGAGAAACAGCTGCTAGAGAAAATGCAGAGAAAGAGATGTACCTATTCACTGTTGGGAGGGAAGCTGAGAGGTGCATCCATTGGAGGGCAGTGTGGTGCTTCCACAGGAGGCTAGGGGTGGGGTTGCCATATGATCTTGTAACCCTGTTGTTAGGGATATACCTGGAAGAACTGAGAGTGGGGACACGAGTAGACATTTGCACACTGGTGTTTATGGCAGCAGTGTTTTTGATTCACAAAGGATGGACGTGGCCTAAGGTACAATGACTGAGAAATGGAAGGGAGAACTGTGGTTACATAAAACAGACTACTGAGTGACTGCCAGAAGGAATTAAGTTGTGAGGCATGCAACTAGGTGAATGAAACTTAAGGACAGTAAGTTGGATAAAATGTCAGAAACAAAAAGACAAATTTTATCATGCCTTACTCATATGGATTAACTGTAACATACAAACTCAGAGAATTGAAGTCTAGAGCATGGGTTATCAGGTTGGGGCCTATTGTAAAGGTTCCTAGATCGTAAGCTCTTACAGCATTCACGTATGTACAAATAGCTCAGTATATATTTGTACACAACCTGGTCATTTTCTGAAACTTTGGGTATTTATGTGACACCTGAGTTAGAGCACTGAAGCTAGCTAAGTCAGCATTACCCCCATTCAGCAACTGTTAAAAAACGCTGAAAAAGTGATCAGACTATGTCCAGAGGTATGAATGAAGCTGATCTGGATAGGAATAAGGTAAATCAGAATACTGGGTAAAGGACGATGTGGCCCACATATTCAAACTTCAACTTCTGGTGAGTCCAAAAGGAGAGATGTTTGTTTATTTGGTGCAAAATTTATATTTTGGGTAGCACATTATCTAATTTAACTGGTGTGATCAATTTACTTGAACACTATAATTAAATGGATTCCTGAATAGGGCATGAGATATCGTTGGTTTGTACAGGTTAGTTTGAGTCCCTAGTATATCCCATAGTAATTGGGCAGAGAATAAAAAAGTACTTGCAAAGTTCCCTTGGGGGACTAGGGAGAAAGGAGGAAATATAAAATTTCCCCATCTGGGAAATTCCTGATACTCTCGCAAGCGGTGTTAATAGGCTGAGCCCCCTAATCTTGGGGCTCAACCCAATGGAGCTTATTCCTGCAAAGGAGAAGCTAAACCTACTTAGTTATGCCTAAGAGCCACCCCCAGAGAACCTCTTTTGTTGCTCAGATGTGAAGTCACTGCCCTCCCTCCTATGTGGGACATGACTCCTAGGAGTATAAATCTCCCTGGCAATGTAGGGCATGACTCCTGTGAATAAGCTGGAACTCAGCAGCATGGGAATGAGAAAGCCCTCTTGACCAAAAGGGGGAAGAGAGAAATGAGACAAAATAAAGTTTCAGTGGCTGAGAGATTTCAGAGTCAGAAGGTTGGTTACCCTGGAGGTTTTTCTTACACATTATATAGATATCCCTTTTTAGTTTACAGCACATTGAGAGAAGTGGTGTATTATGGAGTGGCTTGAGGAAAGTACTTGAAACTGTTGAACTGTGTTCCAGTAGCCTTGATTTTTGAAGAAGGCCGTATAACTATATAGCTCCTACAATGTGGCTGTGTGACTGTGAAAACCTTGTGCCTGATGTTCCTTTTATCCAGGGTATAGACGGATGAGTTAAAAAATAAGAAGAAGAAGGAAAGAAATAAATAATAGGGGGAGATAAAGGGTAAAAATTGAGTAGATTGAAATACTGTGGGTCAATGAGAGGATAAGGGGTATAGGATGCATGCGTTTTTTTCCTTTTTATCTCTTATTCTGGAGTGATGCAAATGTTCTAAAAATGTTCATGGTGACAAATACACAACTATGTGATGATATTGTGAGCCATTGATTGTATATTTATACTGTACATGGGTGGCTATTTCTCAAGAAAAAATATTAAAAAAAAAAATTTCACCCAAAGAGTTTGTTTACAGTTTCCACTTCCTTTCCCTCTGTTCTCTTCTTATTTTTTATTTTTTGTATTCATTTTTAAGAATAGGAGGGGGAATTTATCCCTTTCCATAGGGAGAGAAAAGTACTGTACAGAATTTCTCTTCTCTTAACCCACTCCATCCATTAAAACTTTTAAAACAAAATTGAATGAGTATCCAAACAAAACAGTCTTGTAACTTCTTCTCTCCAACTGAAAGCTAAGGATCCATGGCTGTGGAGGATGCGGGCATTAGTGGCAAGGTGGGGGGCTTGGGGTTGTCTGGTCTGGAGTAGGGAAAGGTATTATTCATCCCCACTTGGGAAATACCTAGGTTAATGCCAGAAATCTTCTTAAGTAGAAAGATTTTATTATGTACAGTTTAAATAATCACAATACAAACAACCATGAACCCACTACCCCATTCATTATTTTTATTGTTGAATTAAATATTTAATATATGTGAAAAAATATTTATAAAACTATACATTTTAAAGAATAACAATACAAGAATACCCATTTAAGAAAAAGAACATTATTGTTACTTTTGCAATCCTTTTTATCCCTCCCTGATTCTATCCCCTTTGCTTCCCCTTAGAAATAACCAGTATTCTGAAGTTCTGAATTCCATTGCTTCTCTTTATAAATTTGGGCTGTACAAAGTGGTGCCACATGGCTATTTAAATATTAATTAAAATTAAATTAAATTAAAAATTTAGTTCCTCAGTCACACTAGCCACTCTGAAAGTGCTCAACAGCCCCATGAGGCTGGTAACTACCATACAGGACAGCATAATTGTAGAATTTTTCCATCACTGAAGGACGTTCTATTGGAGAGTACTGCTCCAACTAGTATATTGTTTAGTTTTGCATGTCTTGAACTTTATATAAGTTGAATTATAAAATGTATTTTCTTTTTCAGCTAGTTTTTGTTGTTGTTCACTCAGTATTATCTTCTTGGCATTCATCCATGCGGACATATATATAGCTGTAAATTCATTTATTTTTTTACCAGTAATCACATGGTGTGATTATGCCACAATTTATTTATCAAATGTATTAGATAGCCATTTGGGTTGCTTCCAGTTTGGGGCTATTACAACAAATGCTATTATGCATATAAGCATAAAGTTCTCTATAGGATATACCGGGGGTTGATTGCTAAGTCACAGAGAATATTAACCATGACCTTCTCTAAATAATGCTAAATTATTTTCCAAATGTTGCACTAATATACTCTACAACTAGCAGCATTTAAATGATCATATTGCGCCTATCCTTACCAGTGCTTTTTAAATTAATTAATTTTTTAATTTTAATTAATTAAAAAAACATTACAAGAAAGAAACACAAACATTCCCAACACATACCATCTCAATCTTTATCATCTATCTTTCTTTGTGATTTCATTTATGCCCCAGCCCTCCTCCCTCTATCATTCTCATATGCAGCTTCATTCAGTGTTTTAGCATAATTGTATTACAGTTAGGTAATATTGTGCTGTCCATTTCTGAGTTTTTATATTCAGTCCTGTTGCACAATCTGTATCCCTTCAGCTCCAATTACCCAATATCTTACCCTATTTCTA
>PVIY010027952.1:0-33630 GCA_004026745.1 Myrmecophaga tridactyla | reverse complement strand
TCCAGTTGACATCTTAACCTGGATTTCAAAGATAGCTCCAACTCAGTATGTTTAGAACAGAACTGTCTACCCTACCCAATCTCCTTATCCTGCTTGCCTTCCTCACTTCAGTAAATGGCTCTACATCTGCCCAGCTGCTTCTACCTCACTGACAGCTCAAACATTCATTCTACCACTGGGTCCTGCTGATTTTATTTCCAAAGTTTCTCTTATATCCACCCATTCCCACCATTCTAGTCTAAGTTATCATCCTGTCTCACCTGGGCTAACAAGAACTTCCTAATGTGTGTCCCTGCTTCCTTGTCTGTTCCTCTACAATGCATTCTTACAACATAGTCAGATGACCTTATAAGCAAATTGGATCATGCCACTCCATTGCAGTTGGGGTACAATCCAGGCTCTTCCTTTAAAGGGGTTCCCAGTGGCCAAATCTGGGGCAAGTTGATCACCAAAATAAGGCTAGTAACTAACCGTAAAATTATTAGAAAACAACAGGAATCCAAGAGTCCCTACTAATAATATATAGATACATAAGTAGTCAGAAGAATGCCAACTGTCAACCAGTAAATGTAGACAGAATGCTGGAGTTGAAAAGTCCTTTTGCAAACATCTTAATAAAGGTTGATTCAGACAAGAATCGTCAATAGATTAAATTTCATTTATTTACCATTCGTCATGGAATAGAATAGCTACATGGTTGTAAAGGGTCTCCTCACAAGTTGAAAAAACAGTTACCCTAGATTGGAGAAATCATACAACCTCTTAACTGGCTGATCAAAATTAACATCACCAATGAGGAGCAGATAGACACCTTGTGCCTCCAGATGTTACATGGAGAAGGACAAATATTACTTACGCAACCTTCCAGCTAGGAATGCATGACCCATATATGACAATGAAGAAACATCAGACAAACCCCAAATGAGGACTATTTTATTAGAATAAAGGGGGAGACTTCATTCTTCAACAATGTCAATGTCATAAAAGACAGTCTGAACTTCGTGTTTTAAACTATTCCAGATTAAAGGAGACTAAAGAGAAATTACAATTTAATACAACGCATTATCCTAGACTATATCCTGTACTAGAGGGGAAAAGGACGTTGGATAATTGACAAACCAGGCATGTGGATGGTATATCAGATACCATATTGTATCACTGTTAAATTTAGAAAGGTGGATAATGGTACTGTGATTATGTAAGAGAATATCCTTACTCTTAGGAAATACAGGCTATAAGTATTTAGGGGTAAAGGGACATGAGGTATGCAATTTATTCTCAAATACTTCAGAGAAAAGTAATATATATACACTTTACACAGAGAGTGAGCAAATTAGATAAAGCAAATGGGGTAAAATGTTAACACAGTGAATTTTGGGTAAAGAATACACAGATGGCTTTTGTACGATTCTTGCAACTTTTCTGTAACTTTGAAATTATTTCCAAATATAAAGTTATGCCAAAAGATCTCAGCTCCTTACCGTAGTCCATAAGCCGTGAACCATTACCCCTGCCACCATACCTGGCCAGCCCACCCAGCCCTATCTTGAACACAATCCCAGGATTCTCAGCTCCAGCTATGTGGATTGCCTTTCAGTTTCTCCAACATACTAAACTTCTTTCCACCTCTGGGACTGTGTGTGCCTACTGTTGCCTTTCTATGGAATTCTTTACCACAACTCAGGTCCCAAAGGTTCCAGTAATTATCACTTTTTCAAAATGGACTTCTTTAACCCCCTACCCCAACCTAATTTAGATCTATTTTATTCTTTCATAGCACCCTGAACTTTTGCTTCATAACATCTATCGTAGCTTGTAATACAGTTCGTATTTTGGGGGGATTATATTTTGAGGATTGTTTCCCCAGTGACTTGGAAGCTCCCTGAGTCCAGGAGTCCTGTTAGTTTCACTCATGACTATGTCGTCTACACCTGCAGCTGGGACCTGTACACCTCTGCTCAGTAGACAGCCAACTGATTAAATGAAGGATGAATTCCACTCACTAGGTTCACACCAAACTGCTGACAGCTCTCAGAGAACACACTCTGCTGTACATCTCTAGTCCCAAGAACTGACTCAAGAGGCTTTCTCTGTGAAGGCTTCCTTGATTCCCCATCACCGTGTTGGAAACAGAAACTAAGGGGCCAGGATAAGGAGGAGGGACATATTAAAGGAGAGACAATGGGTTTAGTCATGAGCCTGGACTTTCAAAGAGGGGATGTCAAGAAGGCAGTTGGCTAAAATAGGCTGGTGCTCAGAGGGGCAGTCTAGATAAGTATAAGAGATGAACAGCAGCTGAAGCTGTGGGCATAAAGAAGGGCCCCAGAGACTATGCAAAAGAAAGAGAAAAGAATCCAAGGATGGTGTTAGAGAACGTAGACTTGACTTAAGGGCTAAGCTAAGCACACCAGCTTTGAAAACAAAGAAGTAATGTCCAGAGAAGTTGGGGGTAGTATCAGGAAATAGAGTTGTTAAAGTGGACAACAGAAGAGGACACTTAGGCACTAAAACGTCATACATTTGTGTTTGTTTCTTCCCTGTTCAAGTGCAGATCTCTGGCACCTGGTAAGGGTTAAAGGCTTGGACACTGCCTGAATTCCAACTCCACACATTGTCTGTGTGACCTTGGGCAATGGACTTAATTTTCGAAGACTCAAAGCCCTCATCCGTAAGGGGGGAGTAGTAATAGGATTTACTTTTTTTGGAGCTGCTGTCAGGATCGTACGAGATTATTTTTGGAAAGCCCTTTGGATCATGCTTGTCTTATAGTCTAGGGAATGAATGAGATCATATGCTCATGCACAGCAGGAGGAGCATGAACTAGTTCCCACTAACATGACCATTTCCTAAGTTCAGTCCCTCACCATTAACAGGGAGTAGAGGAGAGTCAAAGCGCCCCCTCTCCGCCTTCAGCTACATGCCCCCTTTCTCAGACTCAATTCCAAGCCAAAAAAACACAACTAAAAACGATATAGTACACAGTTTCACTTAGCATTGACCTTCCTCCAAAGACTCCTAAAAATCAGTTTTTACTCCTCCTAGTGTACTCCAAGTTGTGTTACTCCAGAACTTGCCCACTTTATTGCAACTAACCATCACCTAAAAACATACTGTACCCTATTTTCCAACTATGGTGTCACCCCTTCTCAATACGGCCACCTTCTATGAGCAGAAGCGAGCACTCTCAAGCCCCTCACTTGCAGATACCACTTATATCTGCCCATAGCTTCTAACCACCCCCATTTCTGAAGGAAAGAGAAGTATGTAGATACTATTTCACAGCTTACAAAGCATTCCCATAAAATGGCCCCCCTTTCATCCTCATAACTTACCTGTGAGGTAGATAACAGCAGTTAATAACTATACTGGTCCACATTTATCAAACATTTACAATGCACCATGCTCTGTGTTAAGCATTTTCATATGTGATCTCATTTAAACCTCACCAAAACCCTATGAAATGGGTTCCATCAGTGTTCCCATTGTACAAAAGAGAAAAATGGGCTCAGTGTTTAGAACTTGCCCCAAATCAAAGAGGTAGTAAGCAACAGAGACTGGATTCAAACCTAACCACATTTTTAACCCTTCTACAATACTGCCTCACAAAACAAGCATATTCTTTCCCAGGCATTATTCTACTCAAAGGTAGAAGCTCAGAGAGGTAAAGTAGCTTATCTGAGACTTCACAAACCAGGAACTGGCAGGGCTAAGATGCATACCTGGGTCTCCAGGTTCCAACGGTCCTGAAATCGTGAAGCTTCAAGACTGGTTTGATGATGTATTAGGTGTTACATGTCTGCCGCCATCTTGTCTTGCCAATACTGCTCAGCCCCAAGTAGTGTTTCTCTGTGGGAAATCCTTCAGAGCATTTTTGGAAAATATATGTTTTTCTGAATGCCGAGAACCATCAGTCAACAAATCAGGAAAACAGGAAAGAGCATTATAATTCTCCTGCAAGAATTAAGATTAATCAACACTGAGGCATTACTGGTGTGAAGGAATCCACTGACATTAAGTCAAAAGCAAGAGGAGGAAACACTGAGATATGGACTCCAAGGTTAAGGCAGACATTTCTGGAACCTGGGACAGGAGCACATAGGAAGTAAGTGGTCATAATTGAATCATCTTTCTTACAGGTTTTGCAGTATTAAAAGTGTGTTTGTGGCCCTGTCTGCTAACAGTGAGTCATTCTCACACACACACAAAACACTGTTTACATGCATATTATATTTTACACAAATGACTGAATGATGTTCCAATAAACAACAAGTTCTGGAAACAAAATACATCCTTAAATTGGCAATTTCAACACCTGATTCTGTGCAGGGCTGTCAACCTTGTTTGAAGATTCAGATATTTTGTTACTCAAATACTACCTAGTCACCTTTGCTGGTATTTTCCTATTTTTGAATATTTGCTACTCTATAATTCTTTGTAACTACTTCTAAATGCTGACTTATTTATTCAAAAATACAGAGATAGTTATGAAAAATACAGAACAATTTCGAGAATTCCAATTTTTCACGTGGAAACCTTAGCCCCAAGGAACTGGATGATTTTTTCAAGCAACCGAGTGGGATGGCAAAACGTGGAGAGGCCTTCTTCCTTGGCCTTCAGGAAGGCTCCACACAGGAGCTGGTCCTGGAGCAGGGCTTCTTTCACCAACATCACTCTAAAGGCAGAAATCTGAAAAGCAATCACCCCACGGATCCATGGGCTGAGTCTGAAACCTTGCCCACAGGCATGAAACTTATCTGGTCTCAAATTTCATATGCATCATTGGTGCAAGTGTTAACTTGTATTTGAGGGAATATCTGCTCATTTTAGTATAAAAGCTATTTTATAT
Organism: Myrmecophaga tridactyla; assembly: GCA_004026745.1. Classification (NCBI taxonomy): domain Eukaryota; kingdom Metazoa; phylum Chordata; class Mammalia; order Pilosa; family Myrmecophagidae; genus Myrmecophaga; species Myrmecophaga tridactyla. The sequence goes on along the minus strand of PVIY010027952.1, from coordinate 28,784 downwards.
AATTTATCACTGAGAAAAATGAAGGCGCTATAAATGGATGCCATGTCAAACCCGCAGATTTAACTCCCGGTGTACCAGCAGAAGGGGTACAACAGAGTAGGCTGGGGAATCAGGCCAGCAGACCTGGACTTGAAGGCTGGTTCCGCCACATACTGGCTGTGTGACTTTAGGCAGGTCTTTTATTCCCTCGGACACTTAGTTTCTTCATCTGTAAAATGCTGATAATAAGAATACTTATGTCGCAGGGATATTGTGAGGATTAAGTGAAATAATTTCCATAAATCACAGTGCCTGGCACAGAGTAAGTCCTCAAGGAATGTGACTCATCACATCCTACCTAGTATGAGAGGAGGTCCAGCAGTGGAGTCAGAAAGCAAAAGCCTGGTGAAAGCCCTTGGAGCTACTCAACAAATGGCCAGTTGGCCCTGGACCTTCTCCAGGTGGGGATTTTCCAGGTATATGAGGGTCAGCTCGGCACTGCGCCAGAAAAACTGGGCCCATTGCGTTAGCTCAGGCTACCTTCCCCGCCGCGTCCCACGACGCTCTGCGGCGAGGTGGGCGGGCACCCTCACGGAAAGACCGAAAGACCTCTCACCTGCGTCGGTTCCTAGGAGGCTGGCGAAAGAGCATTCAGTTAAAAACTCCTGCCCTAAGGCCTCGAGCGCTCGGGAAGGCTGACACGCTGGTGGCAGCCCCGCCCGCGACTCTGTGCTGTAAGCCTCGCTCTTACGGGGGTTTGGACTCCGCAGGCGTCGCGTCAAGGCCTCAACGCGTGGGCCTCGGCGCATGCGTGGGCCTCGGCGCATGCGTGGGCCTCGGCGAGCCTCCGCGCGGCGCCGCCGTGGGGCGTTACCCAATACTACCGGAGGCGCGAGGCGCGAGGTCTGGCGGAAACCGTGGCCGCAGGCTTAGCGCCAGAAGGGCGCCTCGTCAGTGTGGAACCCCTCTGGTGCTGCGCCAGCAAGATTCTACCCTTCTCCCGGAATAAACGGCGCTGCGGAGGCAGTTGGCTGGCTTGGGAGCATGATAAGTGGAGAGGTGGGCGCTGAGACTTCAGTGCCCCGGTACTCGAGGCTCAGGTAGGGCCTCTCACGTCCTCAGGTGCTGAGTAGGGTCCGCGTACTGCCCGAAGCCCTTCCCACACTTGGGGCACCGGTGGGCCCACACACTGTGTGAGGGTTGGTAGCGAGTAAAGTGGGTGCTGTTGTCGTAGGTTCAGGGAGGCATAGGGCCGATCGCCCCCTGTGTTCCCGCGGTGGGTGTCGAGTTGGGAGTGTTTTCCGCCCTGGAGACACGGGTAAGTGGAACTTTGGGGCAGCCAAGGTGAGACCTAAGGGCCTCATCTTGCCTAAAAGATCGGGCTCACCTCCCCTTCCCCTGGGGGCTCGTCCTAGGCCCCCTCAAGGCCTTGTGTACTCCCCCAGGTGCTCTGGTATCTGGCATCGTGGAATTGGACCTGACATTTGTCCGAAGGCCTCTTCTGGGAAGGAGCCTCCTGATGGGCTCTGTCTTCAGGCCTTTTTCCTGAAAGGCTCGCCTTGTCATTCTTACTCCAGGATCCTGCAGGGATAAAAGAAAGAATCTGGCTAGTGCTTCTTTCTTCTTACCCCACCCAAGGCTAGGAAAGCCCTGCCTTGGGAGTCCTAAATAGGGTAACTTACTGAAAAGCTTTTGACAAATAACAGAGTTCTGTATTTCTGACAGTTCGCAGAGGTTGAGGCTGGGCCTTGTGGGGAGCCAATAGGAGCTCAGTTTCTGAAATGAGACGGTGCTGAGTTTAAATCTCAGATCCAGAACTTACTTGCAGTGTGATCTTTTTATTTCCAAAATTTTTGTTATTCACTGAATGAAGCTGAATGTGAGAATGAAAAGGGGAGGAGGCCTGGGGGCACAAATGACATCAGAAGGAAAGATAGACGATAAAAGACTGAGATGGTATAATCTAGGAATGCCTAGAGTGTATAATGATAGTGACAAAATGTACAAATTAAAAAATGTTTTTGCATTTAAAAAATGTTTTTGCATGAGGAAGAACAAAGGAATGTCATTACTGCAGAGTGCTGAAAATAGATGGTAATTAATACTTTAAAATTTTACCTTATGTGTGAGACTAAAGCAAAAAATGTTTATTTGGTACAAAATTTATATTTCAACTAGTGCATTTCCTAATACAACTTATGTAGACAGCTTAGTTGAACACCGTAAGTACATGGAACCTTGAGTAGGACATGAGATTTTGTTGGTTTGTCCAGAGTGATGCCCCGATAAATTCCAGATTGATTTGAAGAGTGGATAAAAAAGTATTTGCAAAGTCCCCTGGGGGAATGGTGAGAAAGGGGGGAAATTCAACTTTCCCAAGTTGAATTCTTGATATTCTCACAAGCAGTGTGGACAACCAAAGCTATAGGCTGAGCCCCCAGTCTTGGGGTTTGTTCATATGAAACTTAACCCCTCAAAGGATAGGTCAAGCCTACTTAAAATTAGGCCTAAGAGTCACCCCCAAGAGAGCCTCTTTTGCTGCTCAGATGTGGCCTCTCTCTCCATCCAACAGAACAAGCAAACTCACCACCCTCCCCCTGTCTACGTAGGGCATGACTCCCAGGGGTGTGGACCTTCCTGGCAACGTGGGATAGAAATCCTAGAATGAGCTGAGACTCAGCATCAAGGGAATGAGAAAACCTTCTTGACCAAAAGGGGGAAGAGTGAAATGAGACAAAATAAAGTGTCAATGGCTGAGAGATTCCAAACAAAGTCTAGAGGTTATCCTGGAGGTTATTCTTACACATTAAATAGATATCACCTTGTTAGTCAAAATGTAACGGAGAGGCTGGAGGGAACTGCCTGAAGATGTGGAGCTGTGTTCCAGTAGCCATGTTTCTTGAAGATGAGTGTATAATAATATAGCTTTCACAATGTGACTGTGTGATTGTGAAAACCTTGTGTCTGATGCTCCTTTTATCTACCTTATCAACAGACGAGTATAACATATGGAATAAAAATAAATAATAGGGGGAACAAATGTTAAAACAAGTTTAGATTGAAATACTAGTGATCAATGAAAGGGAGGGGTGAAGGGTATGGTATGTATGAATTTTTTTCTGTTATCTTTTTATTTCTTTTTCTGAATAGATGCAAATGTTCCAAGAAGTGATCGTGATGATGAATATGTAACTATGTGATGATATTGTGAATTACTGATTATATATGTAAAACGGAATGATCAAAAGTTAAGAATGTTTGCATTTGTTAGGTGTTATTTGGTATTTTTTAAAAATTTTAAATTAATAAAAAATGATTTTGCATGAGGAAGAACAAAGGAATGTCAATACTGTAGGGTGTTGAAAATAGATGGTAATTAATACTTTAAAACTTTAACTTATGTGTGAGACTAAAGCAAAATATGTTTATTTGGTACAAAATTTATATTTTGACTTCTGCATTTCCTAATATATCTTATGTGGACAGCTTAATGAACACCATAATACTTGGAATCTTGAGTAGGGCATGAGATTTTGTAGATTTGTCCAGACTGATGCCCCTGATAAATCCCAGAGTGATTTGAACAGTGAATAAAAAAGTATTTGCAAAGTCCCCTTGGGGAAATGGTGAGAAAGGGGGAAAATTAAACTTCCCCAAGTGGAGAATTCTTGATACTCTCTCGAGCAGTGGGGACAACCAAAGCAATAGGCTGAGCCCTCAATCTTGGGGTCTGTTCATAAGAAACTTAACCCCACAAAGGATAGGCTAAGCCTATGTAAAATTAGGCCTAAGAGTCACCCCCAAGAGAATCTCGTTTGTGCTCAGATGTGGCCTCTCTCTCTCAGCCAACACGACAAGCAAACTCCCTGCCTTCCGCCTCTCTACGTGGGACATGACTCCCAGGGGTGTAGACCTTCCTGGCAACATGGGACAGAAATCCTAGAATGAGCTGGGACTCAGTATCAAGGGATTGAGAAAACCTTCTCGACCAAAAGGGAAAAGACCTAAACAAGACAAAATAAAGTGTCAGTGGCTGAGAGATTCCAAACAGAGTTGAGAGGTTATCCTGGGGTTATTCTTATGCATTAAATAGGTATCACCTGTTTAATTAAGGCGTAATGGAGAGGCTGGAGGGAACTGCCTGAAAATGTAGAGCTGTGCTCCAGTAGCCATGTTTCTTGAACATCATTGTATAATGATATAGCTTTCGCAGTGTGTGGTTGTGATAACCTAGTGTCTGATGCTCCTTTTATCTACCTTATTGACAGAGAAGTAAAACATATGGATTAAAAATAAAGAAATAATAGGGGGAACAAATGTTAAAATAAATTTAGTATATTGAAATCAGTGAAAGGGAGGGGTAAAGGGTATGGTATGTATGAATTTTTTTCTGTTTTCTTTTTATTTCTGTTTCTGAATTGATGAAAGTGTTCTAAGAAATGATCATGATGATGAATATACAATATGTAATGATATTGTGAGTTACTGATTATATAACAAGAATGGAATGATCATATGGTAAGAATGTTTGTGTTTGAATGTGGTTGTGTTTCATAAATTTAAAAAATTTGTTATTAAAAATGTATTTTGCAATGTAATCTTAGGCAAACATTATGGTTTTTACTTGACAGAAGTCATAATGAGAATCAAAAAAAAGAAAGAAAGTGACTTCTTACAGCCTCAGTTTGTGCAACTATAAATGGAGATAATGGGTAACAGCTGCATGAAAAGATTTGACAGTGTGGTCAGTGGATCTGCAGACCATCAGGTAGGAAGGTTACAGTGGTGATCTATTAAATTGGAAAGATCAATAAAAACCCTTTACCTTAAAGAAAAATTTCTCCAACTCTGTCTGTATATCGGTACCAGAGTAAGATCCAATAATTTACCTCTCCTCTCTCCCCCACTGACTCTCATGTATATCACTAATGCCTAGATGTTGGTCTTTACTATTATTTACCATTAAAAGTAACCAGGAGTCCTTGGAGGGTAGCTAATTCCATGTCTTGGGACAAGAAAAATCAGGATGGGTTCACAGCATCCTGTTGATGCCAGAAAGCAAGAATGTTTACAAGGATGTCAGGTGTACTCTTAAGACAAGGATGCTAAATAAATGGACAACTACTGTTCAAGCTGCAACAATTTGAGCATCATAAAATATATAATAATCATTATCATGCTTAAGCAAAATGTCTGGGAAAGGCTGTGACACAGTTCATAAGTGACTCAAAGGCAGAAAGTTAATATTAAGCCTTTCCGAAAGGTAATTGTATTACCTAAGATGGGTGATGACAATAAGATAATTTTTATGATTTTTATAAGTAGGAGACTGTTAATATATGAGTATTTTGTTTCCTCTTTATTCTTCTGTTTATAAGGTATAATTGTACACTTATTTCTGTCTGTGCAAGAAGGAAAGAATAGACACAGGAAACTGAATCAGGTGACCCTGGGGAAAGCAAGGCCCCTATTATGACAGGACAGCATTGATGAGTACATGAAGTAACCAGATAGAAGCAGGTTTCAGTGCTGTGATCCAAGATGATAAATTACCCATGTGTCCTAGTGAGAACTAACTTAAGCATACAAAAGGTACAGAGGATATCCAACTCTCAAGAGACTCCTTCTCAACCTGGAGAACTTTAAAAAATACCAGTTCCCAGGACCATCACAAAAGATTCTCATGTACAGCCAGTTTTGAGACCCCTGTTAAGGGAAAGGGCTGGGAAGGGTATGTGTGAAACCTCTTGCTGATCTTACCAATTCTAAGTGAATAATGGCTTTTAGGTTTTAATGCTAACAGACCAGGCCAATATATCATAGTGAAAGGAAGTTCCTGACCTGTTATTACCAGATTGAAACTGGCTGCTAAAGGCTGTAATTTGGACTTGAGGCTATGGCCACAGTTTAGAACCACAACAGTGAGGGAAATTTGCTTTAAGGTGGACCTTGAAAATCTCTCCAGAGAATCATGCCTCTATATCTCTGTTGATTAAGTGATGATTGGAATAAATGAAGGTTCTGCCCCCACCATGTTTGTGCTTTGGATTAGGCTAGGACCCCTAAGAAGAAATTTGAAAGGTTTCTTCACCCTTCAGCTCAGTTTTTTAAATGAGTTTTGTTGTATTTATGATGCGCAAAACAGTGTGTTAACGTTATGATTTTACTTGACAGAAGTCAAAACGAGAATTAAAAAAAAAAGTGACTTAATTTAACAATAATAATAACCAAAAAAAATCAAACAACTTTACCACAAAAAGGTGCTAGGCCTGGTCTTGCTCTGTTCTTAGGGTAGAGGCCCTCTCAGTCCATAGCAGCCAGCCAGGTAAAGCTGCCTGCCTTGAGGATAGGGGATGGGTGCCAGGACCCTCAGCCATGATATCAAATAATACATTTTCAGGAAAAAAAATGGATGAAGAACCTGAAAGAATGAAACAGTGGGAAGGAGGATATGAAAGAACATGTGAGAGTCTTAAAGAAGATGAATCTGGATCACTTAAAGCTACAATAGGAGACATTCTCTTTAAGGCAAAGAGAAAAAGAGTATTTGAACACCATGGACAAGCTCGACTTGGAATGATGCGGCACCTTTATGTGATAGTAGATGAATCAAGAACAATGGAAGCCCAAGATTTAAAGCCTAATAAACTGACATGTACTTGAAAGTTGTTGGAATATTTTGTAGAGGAATATTTTGATCAAAATCCTAATTGTCAATGTGAGATATGACTCCCAGGAATGAGGCTGGCCCTGGCACTATGGGATTGATAATACCTTCCTGACCAAAAAGGGGGGAAAGAAAAGTAACAAAATAAGATATCAATAGCTAAGAGACTTCAAATAGAGTCAAGAGGCTATTCTGGAGGATACATGCATGCTAGCTTCAGCTAAATATTGCTAATTTTCATGGTTTGCCAAACACCAACTGACAGCATTCCTGTTAACCCTAAATAATACCCAGGGCTCTATCTGAGATCCTACAAAAACTGCACGCACTAAGCGTACTTTTCAGAAACCTAAAACCTTCAGATGGTTCCTAGGCCAGATAAGTTCTGAAACCCAGAGGGGCCAGCCTCTCCAAGAACATCAACCAGTTCCATCTCCTAACCCATATTGTTAACACCCCTTTTCAACATAGAAAAAAGTAGGAATGGGCATAACCCAAATATGCCTAGTGATTCAAAGAAAGATCTAAGGATAAGGAGAAGCTATAACAGAGAGGTTAGAACTTAACAAATGAGTATGATCAGTGAATCATTATATTGATATTTAGTTTTAATATTATATATTGTGTCTTGGGGCAGCCAGAAGGAAAAGTCTGAAATTGTGGAACTGTAACCCATACTAAACTTTAAAATCTGTTCTATAGCTATTTATTAAGACATACTTTGAAATGTATTGCTTATATATATATATATGTTATATTTCACAATAAAAAATGTTAAAAAAAAAACCCTAATTGTCAGATTGGAATAATTGTAACTAAGAGTAAAAGCTGAAAAACTGACTGAACTCTCAGAAAACCCAAGGAAACACATAACATCTTTAAAGAAAGCTGTAGATATGACCTGTCAGGGAGAACCATCTCTTTATAATTCCTTAAGCATGGCTATGCAAATTCTAAAACACATGCCAGGACACACAAGTAGAGAAGTCCTAATCATCTTTAGCAGCCTTACAACTTGTGATCCATCAAATATTTATGATCTAATCAAGTCTCTAAAGGCAGCCAAAATTAGAGTGTCTATTATTGGATTGTCTGCAGAGATTCAGGTTTGTGCTGTGTTTGCTTGTGAAACTGGTGGCACATACCATATTATTTTAGATGAAAGCCATTCCAAAGAATTGCTCACACATCATATTAGTCCTTCTCCTGCCAGCTCAAGTTCAGAATGCTCACTTGTTCATATGGGATTTCCTCAGCACACCATTGCTTTTCTGTCTGATCAAGATGTACAACCCTCTTTGAGCATGGCGCATTTGGATAGCAATACTGAGCCAGAACTAACATTAGGAGGCTATTTCTGCCCACAGTGTAGGGCAAAGTACTGTGAGCTTCCTGTTGAATATAAAATCTGTGGTCTTACTTTGGTGTCTGCTCCCCATTTGGCACAGTCTTACCAACATTTATTTCCTTTGGATGCTTTTCAAGAAATTTCCCTAGAAGAATTTAATGGAGAAAGATTTTGTTATGGATATTAGGGGAATTGAAAGTCCTGTATGTCTGTGTTTGCACTTTGTGCCAAAATGTTTTCTGTGTGGACTGTGATTTTTTTTCATGACTCTCTCCATTGTTGTCCTGGCTGTATTAATAAGATTACAACTCCTTCAGATATTTGATGCCAGCATGTAGTTTTTAAATATAAAAAGAAATTTTCAACTTTAAATAAATGATTCTTTAGAAGAAGCTTCATTTAAAACATGAAGAACAATTTGAAAGCAAAATCTGATTTAAGAAACGTTTTGCTGTGAAAATGTCACATTTTTTAATTAAATTTTTTATTTGTTCCTGTCACAGAAATGCCTAAAACTCAATAGTACTACATTCAATTAACTTGTTTTCTATTATTTTGGGTCATGATGTTTTAAAAGTCAGTGTGCATTACTATATTTATAGTACTTATAATGATTAAATTACTGTGATAATCTTATTGTTTTGTAACTAAAGTAAATACAAAATATTTATGATTTATTTTAATTCATTTTTAGTGATGAGAAAATTAAATATAATTGTAAATTTGGTATAAGATGAAACTCAAAAAAAAAAAAGTGCTAGGCCTAATGATCCATGGCTAGGGTTTACCTATCTATGCAACCAAATCCCATGTCTCAGCCTAGAACCTGCAACCTCAGCTTAGTGAGACAGTTTCCTTTTTCTTTTGGGTCTGGTAGGATTACAAATACTCTAGAAAGATATAAAAATAAGAACCAGTGGAATTACTGAAACCCTAGAAAGATGTAAAAATTTGAATCTCAGGAAGGTGTCAGAATAAGATTTAAGAAAACGTTAAACCCATGGTATTATTAACACTTTAATAACTGGTTTTGATGGCAGGGTTTTTTGTCTATAATCGTAGTATTTGTGTAAGTGTAAAGCTTATGAACTAGTCAAAAAAATCAGCCACACTGAATTTGTATTTGCAGTTTAAGATAATTTAACTCGTCAAATTTGTAATCAAGGACTTAATATCCGTGGGAAAAAGTGGCTTTCAATTTTGTCCTTTTTGTTAAATAGAATCTAATAAATTGAGCATTAGAGTACAAAAGGTAGCCCAGAGATCTTTCTCCTCAGCCCAGAGATCTTTCAACCTCAAAATAATCTGTCAATGGGTTCCTTTGAGGGCTTTAAATGAGAAGATACAGGTGAAGCATTTGGCATAGGGCCTGGCACATAGGATGTTCTCAAATCCAGTTCAGAGAAATTAATTTTAAATAAATTAATTTGTAGGAAAGGAAAGCAGTTGGTAGCAGGAACAAACATCAAAAGGGTAGAGTCCTCATAAGGCATGCTAGCTCCTGGCTGACATTTATTTAGTCATCCAACAAATGCTAACTGAGCACTAACAAAGTGCCAGACACAATGGTGAACAAGACAGGGCTCTAACTTTTTCTTCTTTCTATAGGTTTGTCACTTAGTCCAACTGGCCATCCTTCTCTCTTAACCACAGACAGCTCCCTACCACACTTTTCCCTTCAGCCATTCTCAGCCTCCTCCATGAAAAGAAGTAGGACATCACAGATCTGTTCTTCTTCCTGTCTAGGTTGGGCCACTAGTCTCACCATAGGGAATCCCTGGCTTCTATTCAAGAGGTGTATGGTAAAGTTCTCCTCAGTTCACAGCCCAGGCATTTGGCTGATCGCCACAAAAGCAATATAGCATAGTGGTTTGGGTCAGTTGGTGTAGGTTTGAATCCTGACACAGCTTAACTGTTGTGAACATGGGTAAGTAACATTACTTTTCCAAGCCTCAGTTTTCTTACCTATATAGTAGGGATAATAATTTCTACTTGACAGGTTTTCTGTGAGGATTAAATAAGATTAGGTATACATGTGAGTGTGTATGTGTATATATTATATATAATCTATTTATATTTATTGATATATGTATGTGTATTTAGATAAAAGAATCAGGTAATATTAGTGGCTGCTGTCATTACCTTATTATTGATGTTACTTTAGGGTTCTTTGGAGGATCTTGGATATTTACTTATGAATGTAACCAAAAGAATAGATCAAACCCGTGGTATTAATGTTTTTTTGTGGATATTCATGACCTTATTCAAGAATAACGGTCTGCAAGTTTGTTTAGTATTGGCCTGTTCAGGGGGAAATTATTTTGTCTGTCACTACTTACCTGTGTTTGACAGAACCTAATTTCTTATTTTATGTTGAGAGTAAATAAAATCATGAGCAGCTGAAGGAACATTTAGCAGTGCACTTGGGGGGACTCATATACGAGAAGAGTCAACACCAAGTCTGGCCCCTGGATGAAACTACTCCACCTGAGATAAAACTGAAGAGGACTTTTTTTTAAGTTACAAAATCTCAGAAGATCCAGTTAAAACAAAAGACTGTATCAAAATAAACTAAAACAAAAACAAAACACTTTCTATTAAAAGTCACTAAAACAAATTGGAAAAGAATGGTCACTATGTCAGTCAAGGTCCAGTCAAGGGACGGAAACACACAATAACTTGAACAGAGAAAAAGTTTCATATAAAGAGTTATTAATGGGATTAGAATAGCAGAGAATTGGCTAGTGAGAAAGAATACAAGAGTAGCAGATATGAGAAGGAATACTAATACTGTGCCTGCAATAGAGCACTCAAGGAAGAGTTTTCTCACCCAGTCCCCCATCCATTTTGGTCCTCATGCCTAAAAGGGGCATGAGGGGGTGCAAGGGTAGTTCAGTTGTAAAATTCTCGCTGCCCTGTGGGAGACCCAGGTTCAATTCCCGGCCCATGCACTTCCCAAAAACAAACCAAGAAAAGAAACCAACAAAAACAAACCAAAAAAAAAAAAAAAAAAACTCAACAAACGGTGCTGCAATAATGGGATACTCACATGGAAAAAGAATGAAATGTGACCCTGCCATATACAGCATACAAAAAAGGGGGGGGGCATAACTATGGTTGTCTGGATGGTGAAAAAAACATGAGGTGCCTTTCTGGTGGCATCTGTTGGAGATCTGCCCTCTGATGTGCCAGGGAAAGCTGCTGGTCTCTGTGTGTTGCTGGAACTAGGAGCTATGAAACATGCACTCTGCATGAGCCCAGTGCTGGAAAAAGCTTCACCAATGAAGAAAGCAAGTTCTGGAGAAAGCTACACCACTGCAGAAGTCAAGCACTAGAGAAGGGGCATTCTGTGGGAGCCCAGAGCTGAGAAACCATGCTGCTGCAGAAGTTAAGCACTGACGAAATGTAGGAGCCCAGTGCTAGAGAAAACCATAGGACAGCAATGGTTGGAGGGTGGATGTACAGAAGGAATCAGGATTCAGGATTCTGCTTGCTGGAAAGGTATCATGTGGCCTGGGTTATGCAGGTGGGAGTCTGCGGCAGGAAATTCCAAACTCTAAGCACGTAGCTGGGGCATAGTGCCACTGCTCTCTCCACATCTGCCACTGACAAAACTATGCAGCAAGAGGAAAAAACACGCACAAAACTGCAGCAGCATACTGACAAAGCGTAACATACTAACAGTCTAATCCATTGTTGCAGAATAGGTACTGAAGGGTGAATTTGGAGCTGAGAGGTAATAACTGGTGCATTCCATTCCCTTGGTTACACAGCCTCTATATTCACCCTTCTACATACATTTGAACTTTGGTAAAATAGCAAAACAACTATGATTCAAAGTATATACTGCATCCGTTGATAAAGAACCCCATCCTTTCAGGATGTTGTCTTCCTACTGTACTGTAACTGAGTCTTCAGGAAGCCATTCTCCCTTTTAGTTAGGTTGGTTGCTTCCAGGTGATGGGGTATATGATAAGACCAGTTAATCCATAGGTCTATTGCTTTACTCCCTTTGTTGTGAAATTCATTATTTCATCAGACACAATGCTGTGCGGAATGCAGTGATGGTGAATGAGATATTTTGTGAGTCCAGGGATGTTGACGCTGGCAGAAACATTATAGGCAGGAAAGGAAAATCCATATGTAAAACATGTGTATACTCCAGTGATGGAAACTACAATGTTAGCACCCCCCCACCATGTAGCCTGGGCTCCATGGAGAATAGGGTCATATTAGGAGTTCAGTGTTTGTCTTGTTGTTGGCAGATTAGGCACTCAGCAGTGGCATTAGCCAGGTCAGCCTTGGTAAGGAGAAATCCTTGTTGTTGGGTCCATGCATAGCCTCCATCCCTGTCATTTTCTTCTTGAGCCCCTTGAGCAAGCATGGGGTTGACTGAGGAAAGAGGCTGACTGGCATCCACAGAACATATCATTTTGTCCACCTGATTAATTCTCTGTAGTGGATGAGTGGACATTCACATGGGACATAAACACTTTTAGAGTATGTGACCATTCAAAGAAGTCTATCCATATCCTTCTTTCCTAGACTTCCTTGTCACCAGTCTTCCAATTCTGTGCTTCCAAGTCCATGACCATTCAGCTAAACCATTAGCAATTGCTCACGAATTAGTGTAAGTCTGTACTTTGGTCATGTCTCATGCCCAGCTACAGGAGACGAATATACTGCTCAAAGTTCTGTCCATTGCACGGGTTTTTCTTCAGCACTGCCCTTCAGGTTGGACATGTGATATTGCAGTTGGCCACCATTGGGTAATTACAACATATTGTGCAGACTCATTTGCAAACTGCTTTGATCTTTCCTTCCTTGTCAGTTGGTTGACTAGGAACACCCCGGGAGGTCATAGGCATGGACTGAAGGAGTGGAGACCATCCAACAGGAGTTGGCGTCAAGGAGGGAGTCTAAGTCATGTAAATGGCTCATACCTTCTGGACCAAACCCAATTATTTACCATTTTCATTTGATGGTTGATTACTGCTACACATACCTGGTCCTATGGTTGGTTGGGTCAGACAACATTGTTTCATGTTGGGAAGTTCAGTTAGGGGTATTGTCTCTGCCAAAGCCCAGTAGCAAGCCAGAAGCTGTTTTGTTTCTCAAAAGTAGAATAGTTATCTGCAGGAAAGTGTCTTGATTTTCTCAGTAATCCTGGAGATTTGTGCTTTGATTCTCCTTTTGGTGCTTGCTAGCGGCTCCAGAAAGCCTCCCTGTTTGCCATGGACATTCTGAGTATCATTGTATCTGTTGGATCATTAATACAAAGTGGTAGAGCAGCATGTATTGTACCCTAAACTGCTGCAAAGCCTTCTCTTGCTATGGTCGCTACTCAAAATTGGCAGGCTTATGGGTGACTTGATAGGTGGGATGTGTTGCCTCCAAAATCCAAATAGGCCTACCAACCATTGTGCCTCTTTTCGGGGGATGGTGGGAGGTTGTGGGAGGTACAGTAGCTTGTCTTTCACATTGGAGGGGATATTACAAGATACTCCAGACCACTGAATCCCAGAAACTTCGTTGAGGTGATAGACCCCTGAATCTTTTGTGGGTTTTATCTCCCATTCTCTAGTTCGCCTATGTCTCTTACTAAGGCAATTAAAAGTGCTCTTTCTGGTTTGTAACAGAGACCATGAGAAGATAGAAATAGGGTAAGATATTGGGTAATTGGAGCTGAAGGGATACAAACTGTGCAACAGGACTGGATACAAAAACTCAGAAATGGACAGCACAATACTACCTAACTGTAATATAATTATGTTAAAACACTGAATGAAGTTGCATGTGAGAATGATAGAGGGAGGAGGGCTGGGGACATAAATGAAATCAGAAAGAAAGATAGATGTTAAAGATTGAGATGGTATAATCTAGGAATTCCTAGAGTGTATAATAATAGTGAAATGTACAAGGTACAATTTTAAAAATGTTTTTGCATGAGGAAGAACAAAGGAATGTCATTATTGCAGGGTACTGAAAATAGATGGTAATTAATATTTTAAAACACCACCTGTGTGAGACTAAAGCAAAAAATTTTTGTGTTACAAAATTTATATTTTGACTAGTGCATTTCCTAATATAACTTATGTAGATAGTTTGATTGAACGCCATAAGTACTTGGAATCTCAGGTAGGACAAGAGATTTTGCTGGTTTGTCCAGAGTGATGCCCTGATGAATCCCAGAGTGATTCGATCAGTGAGTGCAAAAGTATCTGCAAAGTCCCCTTCGGGGAGTGGTGAGAACGGGGAGAAATTCAGCTTCCCCAAGTTGAATTCTTGATATCACAAGCAGTGTGGACAACCAAGAGCCCCCAGTCTTGGGGTTTGTTCATATGAAACTTAACCCCGCAAAGGATAGGTCAAGCCTACTTAAAATTTAGGCCTAAGAGTCACCCCCAAGAGAGCCTGTTTTGTTGCTCAGATGTGGCCTCTCTCTCCAGCCAACACAATGAGCAGTCTCACCACCCTACCTCTCTCTGCGTGAGACTCCCAGGGGTGTGGACCTCCCTGGCAACGTGGGACAGAGATCTTGGAATGAACGGAGATTCAGCATCAAGGGAATGAGAAAAACCCTAGAATGAGCTGAGATTTAGCATCAAGCGATTGAGGAAACCTTCTCAACCAAAAGGGGGAAGAGTGAAATGAGACAAAGTGTCAATGGCTGAGAGATTCCAAACAGAGTGGATAGGTTATCCTGGAGGTTATTCTTATGCATCAAGTAGATATCATCTTGTTATTCAAGATGTAATGGAGAGGCTGGAGGGAACTGCCTGAAAATGTACAGCTGGGTTCTAGTAGCCATGTTTGTTGAAGATGATTGTTTAATGATACAGCTTTCAGAATGTGACTGTGTGATTGTGAAAACCTTGTGTCTGATGCTCCTTTTATCTACCTTGTCAACAAAGGAGTAGAACATATGGAATAAAAATAAATAATAGGGGGAACAAATGCTAAAATAAATTTAGTTTGAAATACTAGTGATCAATGAAAGCAAGGGGTAAGGGGTATGATAGGTATAATCTTTTTTTTTTCTTTCCTGTGTTCGTTTTATTTCTTTTTCTATTGTCTTTTTATTTCTTTTTCTGAATTAATGCAAATGTTCTAAGAAATGATGAATATGCAACTAAGTGATGATATTGTGAATTACTGATTATGTATGTTGTTTTATTTTGTTTCTTTATTTTTTTAATTAATAATTTTTTTTTTAAATTGCTCTTTCTGTATTTGCCAAGTCCCCTGGGGGGAATGGCAAGAAAGGGGGGAAAAATTCAACTTCCCCATGTGTAGAATTCCTGATGATATTCTCACAAGCAGTGGGAACAACCAAAGCAATAGGCCGAGCCCTCAATCTTGGGTTTATTCATATGAAGCTTATCCCTGCAAAGGATAGGAGGCTAAGCCTACTTAAAATTAGGTCTAAGAGTCACCCCCAGAGAACCTCTTTTGTTGCTCAGATGTGGCCTCTCTCTCTCTCAGCCAATACGACAAACAAACTCACTGTCCTCCCCCTTTCTACATGGGACATGACTCCCAGGGGTTTAAACCTTACTGGCAACATGGGACAGAAATCCTAGAAGGAGCCAAGATTCAACATCAAGGGATTGAGAATACCTTCTTGACCAAAAAGGGGGAAGAGAGGAATGAGATAAAATAAAATGTCAATGGCTGAGAGATTTCAAACAGAGTCGAGAGGTTTTCCTGGTGGTTATTTTTACACATATATCACCTTTTTAGTTAAGGTATAATGGAGAAGCTGGAGGGAAGTACCTGAAAATATAGAGTTGTGTCCCAGTAGCCAGGTTTCAGGAAGATGACTGCATAATGATAGCTTTCTCGGTGTGACTGTGTGATTGTGAAAACCTTGTGTCTAATGCTCCTTTTATCTACAGTATGGACAGATGAGTAAAACAGATGGATTAAAAACAAACAAATAATGGGGGAACAAATGTTAAAATAAATTTAGTAGGTTAGAAAAAAATAAAATGTACTGAGTAGATGGAAATACTAGTGGTCAATGAGAGGGAGATGAGGTGTAAAGGGTATGGAATGTATGAGTTTTTTCTTTTTATTTCTTTTTCTGGAGTGATGCAAATGTTCTAAAAAATGATCATGGTGATGAATATACTACTATGTGATGGTATTTTGAGCCATTGATTGTACACCATGCATGGAATGTTTGTATGTTAAGAATGTTCATGTTGTTATGTTGTTTTGGTTTGATAATAAAAAAAAATTTTAATAAATAGGGGGAACAAATGTTAAAATAAATTGAGTAGATTGAAATGCTAGTGATCAATGAAAGGGAATGGTAAGGGGTATAGAAAAAAATAGGGGAAACAAAGGCTAAAATATATTGGGTAGATGGAAATACTAGCAGTCAATGAGAGGGAGGGTAAGGGGTATGGTTTGTATGAATTTTTTTCTTTTTTCTTTTTATTTCTTTTTCTGAATTGATACAAATGTTCTAAGAAATGATCATGGTGATGACTATACAACTATGTGATGATATTGTGAGTTATTGATTATATACCAAGAATGGAATGATCATATTGTAAGAATGTTCATGTTTGTATGTTATGTTTAAAAAAATTTTTTTAAGTAAAAAAAAAAAGGGGCGGGCCACAGTGGCTCAGCAGGTAAGAACGCTTGCCTGCTGTGCTTGAGTACCCGGGTTCGATTCCTGGTGCCTGCCCATGTAAAAAAAAAAAAAGTGCTCTTTCTTCTTGCTCACTTAACCCAGTAATGTTGTCCCCAGTGTGATATTTTATGGCATGTCAACACAGTCAGGGTATCTGAGGACTATATTATGGGAGAAGGCAGAATTGACATAGCCCCGAGTCTATGCCAGGAAAAAAGCAAACTGGTTCTGGTAGATCTTGTATATTAATATAGAAAAAAATCCAGGCTGATAGCTACATACTGGTGTATTGATTTGCTCCAGTAAAAATACTGTATCTGGAACAGCAGCTGCAATTGGAGTCACCACCTGATTAAATTTATGGTAGTCCATCTCATCCATCTGAATTCTGCATAAGCCAAATTGGCGATTTAAATGGGTCTGTAAAATGTTAAAATAAATTTAGAGTGAAATGCTGGTGATTGGTGGTGGGGAGGGGTGGGGGATATGGTATGTATGAATTTTTTTGTTTTCTTTTTATTTCTTTTTCTGAATAGATGCAAATGTTCCGAGAAATGATCATGATGATGAATATGCAAAAAAAAATCCAATTAACTATACAACAAAAAAATGAACCCTAATGTAAACTATAGGCTTTAATTACTAGTAATGTATCAGTATTGGTTCATCAGTTGTGACAAATATATCTCACCAATGCAAGATATTAATGATAGAGGGAACTAAGTCATGGGAGAGTATATGGGAACTCTGTACCATTCTGTGCAATTTTTCTATAAACCTACAATTGTTCTAAAAGTAAAGATTATTAATAAAAGATCTTTTTTAAAGTAAAAAAAAATAATAATAATAAATGGGTCTGTAATAGGTTTCACTACCCCTGCTTCTTTCAGTTATTTGATTTTGGCATTAATCTCATCATTTCCCCCAGAGATATCATATTGGTACTGGTTTATATCTTAGTAGGGAGGCGAAACTTCAGGTTCTTTCACTTAGCCATTCCTACTATAAGTGTGAGAGCCGAAGTGGGGATTCTGACATTGTGCCATTTATCAGTTTATTGCCTCTTAGCTACGAATTCACCCTTCAGTACCTGCTCTGAAATAATTGGTTAGACCCATTCAGCGTTCCCCTTGTAGCAAGCATGATGTTAAGCTTTGTCACTAGAGGGCGCTGGAGGGACATGTCATGAGAAAAGGAGATGTTTTCACTGGTCCCGTTTCTTGCTCTTGCTGCATGTTTTTTTCAGCAGCATATGTATCTGCCGTAGATGCATATCCACAGTGAGATATGCTCACAGCCCCAGGTCTGATAACACCTTACTGCACACCCCCATCTCCATGCAGATACTACATACCCCATACTGCATGCTTCCCTGCCAGATAGTAAACTCCTGATACCCAGACTCCTTCTGTACACCAACCTACCAGCGTTGGCCTTTGTGCGGTTTTCTCTAGTGCTTGACTCCAGCAGAGCAAGGTTTCTATGCTCTCACTGAGTTCACTTTCTTTAGCACTTGAGTCCTGCAATGACGTGCTTTCTATGATGCTTGATTCTGTGTTGGTATCATTTTCTGTATTACTGGAGTTCCTGCAGAGTATACTTCTTACAATTCCCAGTTCTATCACTACCCAATTACTGGCAGCTTCCTCAAGACACACCAGAGATCAGTTTTCCAGCAGGTTTCCTTGGTGAGTCACCTCACTGATTTATGTGCCATCCCGTGAACCATGGCCATACCCTTTCCAATGAGGTCTGGATTCCAGCCCTGGCTGATACTCTGTTTTAGCCTAGGGATAGTGGCTGATCTTAATATCTGTTAGTCCTGTATCGTGTTTAGTTTTTAGCTAATTTTGTATTCAAATCCCTTATTAATAATTCTTTATATTAAATTTTCCCGTTGTATGGCTTCTATCTCTGATTGGATACCAATTACTCTGACAGATACAGTAATTGGTACTGGGAATAGTCTGGGAGATAAACACGCAAAGATGAGATTTTTGTGATTGATTTGGTCACACCCTGGGGCTTAAGCACAGTGCTGTGCTTCATGCCAATAGGAAATGGGATGCTAGTAAGCCATGGCATGTGGTGACATCACAGTTAATCAAGTGTCACCTGTGGCTGATTGTAATGAAATGCCAACTGAAGTACATGCTTTGGGAGCCAAAGTGGCTGCTGCCCTTGACTGTTATGGTGGTAGTAATGACTAAGGACCGTGGTATAGGATTTTTTTTTTCTCAGTGCAGTTGAGTGATCACAAAGAGAAAATGGCAAGCTCAGGCCTCGTAACTCAGCTCAAGTCACAGTCTGGAACCAGAGTGCTTCTGTGACAATTCTAAAACAACCTCTTATTTCTTGTGGACCCAGAGTTGATATTGCTAAAAATTAGACACAAAACATAATTGTGCATGTTGCCAAATTATTACAATGACAGTTGAATTCAGTCATAAAATTTTTCATGTGATGATGAAAGAGAGGGAAACAAACGTTGTAATGCTGTATCTGGATCTGGTTGGACCCAGATGAAACTGACAATTTTGAACTCCCAATTCATTCTGAATCTTACTAATGGAAGTAAGTTGGCCACCAGGGTCCAAGAAAACTCATTTTCCTTGCCCGAAAACCCTATAATAACCTAACCTGGGACAAATACTTTGAAAGGGGTGCTTGTTCTCAAAATCCATGACCACCACCCCGTTGCCACTAGAACCTTAACTAGTGTCAAATATCAGCATGCTCTTGGAGGAAATGGCTTACACACAAAAGGAGTTGCAAGACATTGCTAATATAAATCAGCAGAAACCTGGGGAGTTTCCACGTTCCAAACTGGCACGTGGAAGTGTATTAGACCAGTAAAGGAGGATTAGAACACTAGGTGAACATATTAACCATAAGGGGTAGCAGGAACACACATGCCACCTGATTCCTTGGCTTGTAGAGGTCTTTGGCAATGGCTAATTGATTAGTGTCACTAGGAATGAAATGGATGGGCAGCCTATTATAGAGTATTGCTTGATCTGTTTATTTGTTGGTCTTCCACCTAGTTGTTCTAGCCATTATTGAAAGTGGGATATTGAGGTCTCCAGCTATTTTTGTTGAATTGTCTATTTTACCCTTCAGTTCTGTCGGTTTCTTTCTTTCTTTTTTTTTTTTTTTTTTTTTTTTTTTTTTTTTTTTTTTTTTTTTTTTTTTTTTTTTTTGTTTGTTTGTTTTTTACATGGGCAGGCACCAGGAAACAAACCCAGATTTCCAGCATGGCAGGCAGGAACTCTGCCTGCTGAGCCATTGTGGCCCACCCTTTGTCAGTTTTTGCTTTGTGTGTTTTGGGCTCTGTTGTTAGGTTCATGTTTCTAATTGGTATGTCTTACTGATGGATTACCCTTTCATCATTATAAAATGTCCTTTGTCTCTAGTAACAATTTTTGTCTTAAATTCTGCTTTGTCTGATGTTAGTATAAGCATTCCCCATCCTTTATTATTACACTTGTGTGGTATAGCTTGTTCTGTCACTTTACTTTCAACCTCTATTTGTGTCTTTGAATCTAAAGATAACATATAGATTGATCATGATTGTTATCCATTCTGCCAATCTCTACTGTTTTATTAGAGTGTTTAGTTCATTTACATTTAATGTAATTACTTTTAAGTAGTATCCACAGTTTTCATTTTGCTATTTGTTTTCCATATATCCTATGTGTTTTTGTTCCTCTACTCCCTCATACTACCATCTTTTGTGTTAAATATTTTCTAACATACAATTTTAAAGCATCTTTTTTTTTCTTTAGAGTTATTTTGATAGTGGTTTCCCTAGGGGTTAAATTAACTTCATAATGTAAAACAATCTAGTTCAGATTAATACCAATCTAATTTCAATAGTATACCAAAACTTTACTACTATATAGCTCTGTTTCCACTCCCTCTTTGTGTTATTGTCATCCAAATATATCTTTCTACATTATAAGCCCATCAACATATTTTTTAAAAAGAGCTATTCTGTAGGAGGAAGGAAGGTAGTGTGCTCAGTTTTGAGAAAATGGTGGCGCATCCAAGAGCTGGCTTTGAGGGGCAGGACTGGATTGCAGGTCAGGACTGTATACAAAGGTATGACATTCAGTCATTTAGATGTGATTGTTTATCAAGTTATGGAACCCTAGGATCTAATGCTATAGTAGCAATCAGAACATAGCCTCTGCCCAGGCAAGGCTTACATTCTAATGTCCAAGCCCTTGAAAATAAAGGATCCTGCGCACAACCTCCCACATTGTGCCCTGTACCCTGTGTGACAGCGTGGAGAAAAGAACAAGACTGAAGTCACTTAAGTTGTGAGGGCAGAACAAAGGTGATGAACAAGAAAATAAGACAGGGAAGGTGCCAACAGAGAATAATAGGGAACTGAAAGAGCCATCATGGAGGCCAAAAGAAGAGTGAGTTTAAAGAAGAAATTGGTGTCAAGTGGTTCCAGGCTAGTAGTGCAGAAAAAGTTATTAATTTGACACAAGGGTTGCCACTGGTAAAGTGTCTCCTTGCTGTACATCAGAATCACCTGAGGAGTTTTAAAACACACAAAGGCTTGGGAGCTATCCCCAAGACCCTGATTCCAGTGGTTAGGGTGGGGCTTTGGCACTGGTATTATTTTTCAGTTGCTTAGGTGACTCTAGTGTAAAGATAGAACCAAGAAACTCTGCTTGAAATAAAGTGGTTTCAGTAGAGAAGTAGCAGAAGCTAGATTGCAGAGGGTGAAAAGGAAAGTGTTTTTTAGCAGAGACTGGTAGTCTTAACAACAGAAGTGCATGTTTAGCCTCAGTCTTCTTCTACCTTGCTGTGTGATTTAACTTCCTTGTGTCTTAAGTGTGAAATCAGGATAGGAATACTTGCTGTGTACAACTCACAGGTTCCTTGGAAGGTCAGCATAGGATAATAGATGTAAGAGTACTCAACATTTTACAGATGTTGATATTTACAATTATTGCTTCTTGCAATTATCTTTTAAATTTGCAGGAGAAGAGACCTACAAGTAAAAAAAAAAATTATACCGTCTTTCCTGTTTACCTGCATAGTTTCCTTTATTAATGTTCTTTATTACTTTATGTTGATTCAAGTTATTGTCTGTTCCTTTCATTTCAGCTTGAAGTACTCCCTTCATACTTCTTATAGGGCATGTCTGCTAGTGACAGAGTCTCTCAGCTTTTGTTTTTCTGGAAATGTCTTCCTTTCTTCTTTGTATTTGAAGGATCATCTTACCAGATGTAAAATTCTTGGTTCATTTTTTTTTTCTTCCAGCACTTTGAATATGATATCCCACTGCTTCTGGTTTCCATGATTTCTGATAAGAAGTTGGCTGTTAATCTTATTGAGGATCCTTTGTCTGTGATGAGTCACTTTTTTTCTTGCTGCTTTCAATATTTTTTTTTCATTCTTCAGTTTGACTACAATGGGTTGAGAAGTGCATCTCTGAGTTTATCCTACTTTTGAGATTCTTGTATGTGCAGATTGTTTTTACACCAAATTTGGCAGGTTCTTGCCCATTATTTCTCCCCCTTTCTCTCTCCTCTCCTTCTGGGATTTCCATTATGTGTATGTTGATAGGATTGATGGTGCCTCACAGTTTTCTGACACTGTGTTTGCTTTTCTTCATTCTTTTTTCCTCTTCTCAGATTGGATGATTTCAATTGTCTTATCTTCAAGTTCACTCATTCTTTTTTTTGCCAGCTCAAATCTGCTCTTGAGTGAGTTGTTACTCAACTATGCTCTTGAGTGAATTTTTCAGTTCCAGAATTTGTTTGGTTCTTTTTTTATGATTTCTGTTTATTGATATTCTATTTGGTTGGTCATCATTCTCATATCTTCTTTCAGTTCTTTAGACATAGCTTCATTTTGTTCTTTGAACATATGTATAATAGCTGATTTAAAGTCTTTGTCCAGTAAGTTCAATGTCTGGATTTCCTCAAGGACAGTTTCTGTTGACTGCTTTTTTTCCTTTATAAGGGCCATACTTTCCTATTTCTTTATGTGTCTTGTAAATTTTTTTGTTGTTGAAGTTGACATTTTAAGTATTTAAATGTAGCAATTCTGAAAATGATATTCTACCCCTCCCTAGGCTTTGTTGTGGTTGCTGTTTGTTATTGTTGCTATTTGTTTGTTTAGTGACTTTCCTGAACTAATTCTGTAAAGTCTGTACTCTTAAGCATATGTGGCCACTGAAATTCTCTGCTTGGTTAGCTTAGTGGTTAGCTAGTGATTGGACAGAGATTTCCTTAAATACTTTAACCAATAAGTCTCCCAACCTTTTCTGAGGAGACTTATTGAGTCCTCCATTGAGGCATATTTTCAGTGGTCCAACAAGCAGTGAAGTCTTAGCTTTCACTTCCTGCTTGTTCAGGGCCTCAAGATCAGCCAGAGGTGGGAGATTAAGGCCTTCTCAGGGTTTTTCCCTGCACATTTGCAACTTTCTAGAATCCCAGGAATATTTGAGAGCCTTTCAGAGTCCCCTGTGGATATCTGATTCCCCAGTTTTTCCTCCTTTTAAATTATTGGTCAGCTTCTTATTAGCCTTAACGGGTTTCACCATCTCATATAACTGCATGGAATGTTAAACAATTATCAATGATTGTTTTCAACAAATGCCCTAGAAATATGGCTATCTGAACAGAGAGAGCTCTGAGTCAGGTCAAGTAAAGACAGACCCTGAGAATGAAGCTTTTCAGGAAGCTACCAAACAGGTCACAAACTGATACGTCTCTGGAGATGGCAGTTTTGTAGGAGCTTCTAACCCATTCTTCCCCCAACCCTCTCCAGTGGCTGCTGGCCTGCTGGATTTCACAGCTTCTGTATTTGTGAGGCTGTTGGTTTTCAAATTTATTATGGGCCTGGGGAAAGGGGGATGGGAATAAGGCCAATTAAAACACCGCAAAGCTCATTGTTCTTACTAAGATATGGCAGTTTTTCTTGAATAAATGCTTATTGGATTGTTGCAAGCCTTTGGTTAATTTCCAGATCTCTGAAAAAGTTCATTTTATTATTATTATTATTATTATTATTATTTTTACATGGGCAGGTACCAGGAAATGAACCCAGTCTCCAGCATGACAGGTGAGAACTCTGCCTGCTGAGCCACTGTGGCCCACCCTGAAAAAGTT
Source organism: Myrmecophaga tridactyla (assembly GCA_004026745.1). Classification (NCBI taxonomy): domain Eukaryota; kingdom Metazoa; phylum Chordata; class Mammalia; order Pilosa; family Myrmecophagidae; genus Myrmecophaga; species Myrmecophaga tridactyla. The sequence goes on along the minus strand of PVIY010027952.1, from coordinate 5,007 downwards.
TATTTTGATCATTTTTGCAAGTATTCCCTTTGCTTTAATGGAGTGGATTTTTAGAGTTCTGTGAGTCACCGTTCCAGGAGTGCTTTTTTCTTGCTTGATCTGTGTAACAGGAAAAATGCTAAATCTAGTGGCCAAAATCCTGACTTTTGCCACAGTGGAGAGAAAAGGCCTTAAACAAAGTTTCCAGACTTGAGTCTAATATAGACACAGATCCCTGTGATTGAAGGTGATGCTGAATCCCCCTGAGGAAGAACCCTGCACCACTGCCACAAGTATACATGGCAAATCTTCCTCCAAGCCATCCCCAAAGGTACCTGTGACCATTTATTAGGGTGCCAGTACACTGCAGAAATGGAGGCATCCAGACCTTTTGGAGATTACTGGACATTGGCTCTAAATTGACACTTATTTCTGGGAACTCAGAACACCACTTGTGACCCACCACTCAAAGCAGGAGCTTATGGTGGTCCTGTGATAATGAAGTCTTAACTCTAAGCTGGCTCAGTGGGCCCCTTGATATACAGACCCGACTCTGAGGTTCTTTTCCCCAGCTCCTGAATATATTATTAGAACAGACGTACTTAGTAATTGGCACAGTGACTAATGAGAGACGCAAAGAAAATGGAAGAAATCTTACAACCTGTCAGAAATATAAGGAGTAGGAAATCAGTAAATGTCCATTAACTGTAAATTTGAAGGGCATATCCAGAAGAACTAACATGCAAATAATAGGAGTCTCAAAGGAAAGAAAGAACAGGAGGTGAGGGAAACTTGAGCCTGTAGATCAAAAGGATTCACTGCATTTCTTCCAACGTTCATGAACAAAAGTATCTATTCATATACTGAATTCCAGAAATAGAAAAAACAACTTAAATGCTTCTAGATAGAAAGACTAGGTTACTTATAAAGGAATGAGATTCAGACTAGTTTAAGGCCACCCAGTTATAATACTTTAAGCTGGGAGACAACAAAATACAGCTAAGAGAAAAGAAAGGGAACCCAAGTGTCATTATTAGTCATTGAGTCACTTATCTATCAGGACAAAAGAAAGACATTTTCTGGCATACAAGATTCAGTGCATATACCATCTACATGCCCTGAGACAAGTGCTCAAGAAAGTTCTCTAAATAGTGATTGAGAGCTCAAGACCATGAAGGATGAAGAGCTGAGGTAGCAGAAGTGAGCCGTTAATCTTGCAAAATACACAGTTCTGTTTAAGTGGTGGAAGACAGACTTCGTGAATGTGTGCTATGAGTGTGAAGTAAGCATTCTTTGGCAGAAGTGGTTGACTAATGAGAAACCTAAAGATAGACTAGCACAAAAAAATTGGAAGCTATCTCAGTAAAAGTCTGGCAATGGGGAGAGTGGAAAAGTTAACAGCATTCTAATGGTTTTATCTTCCTGGGGCGGGGGAGAGGAGGAGTAGGCAAATAAAACATTTTGGTGAGAGAGTAGAATTATTACCACAAATTGATAGATAACAATTAAAGAATAATTATGAGTAGAGAAAGGAGAAGAAAAATACAAAGACTGAATAGACTTAACCAAGCCCACTAAAGTTAAAATTTAAAAAAAAAGTAAACAGAAACACATTAATGAAAAAGAAGTAGTAAATGTAAAATAAAGTGGAAGGAAAAAAGAAAGTACATTGACTACTGAAATAAATATAAATAGGCTGAATTAACCTATTTTAAGACAGACCCTGTCAAACTAAATTATCTTTAAGATCTGGCTAGAAGTAATTTATAGAAAATACACATAAAGCAGAGTAACAAAAAGTGTTTAAAATAAAATCATGGGCAAAAAATGTTCCAGGCAAATGCAAGCAAAAAGGATGAAATGAGTGGAGCATCTCTGAGATTCTGGCAATGTTTATTTCTTGGTTTGGGTGGTAGTTATAAGGGTATTTTGTTCTCTACTTTGTGTTAAACTGTCCATTTTTCTATGAATGTTTATGTATGTGGATATCTCATAACTGTGATGGGCAGAATAATTGCCTCCAAAGATATCCATGCCCTAATTCTAAGAACCTGAGTACATTGCTTTACATGGGCAGAAGGGCCTTTGCAGATGTGATTAAGTTAGTAAGAGTCAGATGAGGAGATTATACTGGATTATCTAGCTGGGCAAAGTTTAATTATATGGGTTCTTAAGATCCAAGAAAGGGAGATGTGACTATGAAAAAATAGAGAGATGCAGTGCTGCTGGCTTTGAAGACGGAGGAAGGGGCCATGAGCCAAGGAACTTGGGCGCTAGAACCTAGAAAGGGTAAGGAAACATGTTCCTCTAAAGCCTTTGGATAGGAACAGAGTCCTGTCAACACCTTGATTTTAGCCTAGCGAGACCCATATTAGACATATGACCTTCTGAACTGTAAGATAATAAATTTCCGGGCAATGGTGGCTCAGTGTCAGAGTTCTCGCCTGCCATGCTGGAGACCTGGGTTTGTTTCCCGGTGTCTGCCCATGTAAAAAAATTAAAAAGTAGATAATAAATTTGTATTGTTTTAATTTTGGTAATTTGTTACAGTAGTGTTTTGGTCTGCTAAAGCTGCCAGAATGCAATATACCATAAAATAGAATGGCTTTTAAAACAGAATTTAATAAGTTACAAGTTCATAGTTCTAAGGCCATAAATATGTCCAAACTAAGGCATCCAGAGAAAGATATCTTGGCTCAAGGAAGGCCGATCTGGGAACGCATGTGGTTGGTGTCTGCTGGTCCTTGCTCCCAGTTCGTTGCTTCTACTTCTGATGCCATTGGTTTCCTCTCTAAGCATCTGTGGGCCTTCACTTAGTTCCTCCAGGACACAACTCTGGGTTCTGGCTTGCTTAGCATCACATGGGAAGGCACATGGCGACATCTGCAGGGTTCTGCCTGTGTCTAGGCATCTGCTTTGTCGGTACTCCAAGAATCTCCAAACATCCGTGTCTCATGTTGGCTCTTTCACTTCTGTTCTCCAAAATATTTCCCCTTTTAAAGGACTCTAGTAAACTAATCAAGACCCACCTAGAATGCGTGGAGTCACTTCTTCATCTAATCAAAAGGCCTAACCACAACTGGGTGTGTCACATCTCCATGGAAACAATCCAGTCAAAGTTTCCCACCCTAAACATTAGGTCTGGCCCCAAAAGATTGGATCAGAATTAAAACATGGCTTTTTAGGGCACATAATAGTTTCAAACTGGCACACGTGGCAATAGAAAACTAATACAAGAAAAAAAATTTAATTTGTTCTCCTGTTAGGATCTTTGTTTCACATCCCCTCTCTCTCAGCTTCCACTTCTCACTTTTTAAAGCCATTGGCACAGTTTTCTCACTGGCCATGGCTTTAAAAAAAAAAACACAACTGAAAGCAAACTTCTTTACTGTGCACAGTACAGAATATAATGTAGCTTGTCAGGATGCATACAGTCCTATGCAGGGGAAAGTATATCTGCATGGTAGACTTTACACATGCTGGAAAAGAAGCAAAACAAATTCTGCTCAGATGGTGCATGAGTCTGATGGGAATGAAATGATGTTGCTGCCATCCTATGTCCTATGACAGCACAGGCCATGTTGTTACAACAGGAGAGGGATAGGTAGCTCAAACTACAGAGGAATATTTTCATATCTGCTAAAATAGCATAAATTTATCCGGGAAAAAAGAACTCCCAAACCAGGATAAGTAAAGAAAGGAAAAGAAAAATCCTATACAACATTTACAACAACTGGCCATAGCTTTCTGCATTGACAGTCTCAAAAATGGACTAAGTGGAAAGAGCACTGAGCTTGACAACAATGGACCATAGTCATAGTTCCAGCTTTGCACCAGCTTGCTGTGTAACTCTGAGATTATTGCTTCCCCTCTCTGAGCTTGTAACCTTAATTATTTTAATTGATATTTATGAATTAAAACATTTAGCAAGGGATTGTACAGGAATCTAAATCCTGCTCAATCACAAATTCTTCTTACACAGAATTCTTAAGTTTTTAGATTTACTTCTTTCTGTTCAACTTTTATGCAACTGTGAGAAATTCAGATCAAGTATATACAAATTTCAAGTCATCCTTGTCATCCCTTGGGACATGGAGCTATAAAATGAAAAAGGCAGTAAACCTCCTATAGAATAAGATCCCTCCTGGAAGGCACAGAAAAACTCAGCAAAAGAGTGAATCTCCGAGCAGTGTGGACAACCAAAGCTATAGGCTGAGCCCCCAGTCTTGGGGTTTGTTCATATGAAACTTAACCTCATAAAGGATAGGTCAAGTCTCCTTAAAATTTAAGCCTAAGAGTCACCCCCAAGAGAGCCTCTTTTGTTGCTCAGATGTGGCCTCTCTCTCCAGCCAACATGACGAGCAGTTTGACTACCCTCCCCCTCTCTGCATGGGACATGACTCCCAGGGGTGTGGACCTTCCTGGCAACGTGGGACAGAGATCCTGGAATGAGCTGAGACTCAGCATCAAGGGACTGAGAAAAACCCTAGAATGAGCTGAGAATTAGCATCAAGGGATTGAGAGAACCTCCTCGACCAAAGGGGGAAGAGTGAAATGAGACTAAGTGTCAATGGCTGAGAGATTCCAAACAGAGTCCAGAGGTTATCCTGGAGGTTATTCTTATGTATTAAGTAGATATCACCTTGTTGTTCAAGATGTAGCCGAGAGGCTGGAGGGAACTGCCTGAAAATGTAGAGCTGTGTTCCAGTAGCCATGTTTCTTGATGATGATTCACAATGAGACTCTGTGAATGTGAAAACCTTGTGTCTGATGCTCCTATTAGTTACTATATCAACAGAAGAGTAGAACATATGGAATAAAAATAAATCATAGGGGGAACAAATGTTAAAATAAATTTAGTTTGAAATGCTAGTGGTAAATGAAAGCGAGGGGTAAGGGGTATGGTATGTATAATCTTTTTTTTCTCTATTATCGTTTTATTTCTTTTTCTGTTGTCTTTTTATTTCTTTTTCTAAATCGATGCAAATGTTCTAAGAAATGATGAATATGCAACTATGTGATGATATT
>PVIY010027951.1:0-33651 GCA_004026745.1 Myrmecophaga tridactyla | reverse complement strand
ACTCTTCCCAATGAGTGGTGGGATTTAAGTCCTCTCCTCTAGTCCTAGGCCTGACTTTATGACTGCCTTGACCATTACAGTATGCCAAAAGTAAAACTATGTGACTTCTGTATTGGCTTGTTAAGCTGTCAGAGTGCAATATATAGAAATGGAATGGCTTTTAAAAAGTGAATTTAGCATGTTGCAAAAAACAATTCTAAGGTCATGACGATGTTCAATATCCAAATTAAGACACCTTCACTCATGAAAGGCTGATGCCATCTGGAACACCTCTGTCAGGTGGAAAGGCACATGGCTGGCATCTACTGGTCCTTGTTCTTAGGTCTGTTGCTTCCAGCTTCTGATACCACTGGTTTCCTCTCTAAGCATATGTGGGCCTTTACTTAGTTCCTCTGGGACACGACTCTGGATGCTGGCTTGCTGAGCATCTCATGGGAAGGCACATGGTGACGTGTGCTGGGCTCTGCCCGTGTCTCAGCTTCTGCTCTCTCTTTTGGCACTCTAAGCATCTCCAAACTCCCATATCCCTGTCAGCTCTGAAGCAACTGTTCTCCAAGCATCTGCATCTCCGTCAGCTCTGCGCTGTCTCCAAAATGCATCCTCTTTTAAAAGACTCCAGTAAACTAATCAAGACCCACTTTGAATGGGTGGGGTCACATCTCCATCAATCAAAAGGCCACACTCACAATTGGGTATGCCACATCTCCGTGGAGATAATCTAACCAAAAATTTCTGTCTACAATGGTGAATCAGGACTAAAAGAAAAAGATGGGTGCATGGGTGGTTCAATGGTAGAATGCTTGCTTTCCATGTGGGAGACCTGGGTTCGATTCTCAGACCATGCACCCCCCTCTCTCCCCCCAAAAGCTACCCCTATAAGATTGGATCAGGATTAAAACATGGCTTTTCTGGGGTACATAATAGTTTCAACCTGGCACAATATCTAAGACCAGGTCTTAAAAGTGACATGTATTTCTGTCTTGCTCTCTTGGGATGTTCACTTTTGGAAACCAGCCATAAAGCTGTGAGGAAGCCCAGGCTATGTGGAGAGACCACATGTATGTGTTTCAGCTGACAGGTCCAACTGGGATCCCTACCAACAGCCAACATCAATTACCAAGCATGTGAGTGAAGAAGCCTTTGAGATGATTCTAGCTCTAGCTCCAATCATCAGCTGACTGACAGTGCATGAGAATTCCCAAGTAAGATTCACCTGGCTGGACCCAATAAATCCCCACTGCTGTAAAGGATAATAATGAAATAACTGTGGTTGTTTGAAGTCATTAAATTTTGGGTTGATCTGTTACACAGCAATAGATAACCAGAACACAAGGCTATTTCAATGGGTATTTGATTGTTCATGTCTCTTACCAAAGTATAAGCTAAATGAAGGTAGAGACTGAGTTTGTCTTAGTCATGGCTGTTTTCCTAGGATCTAGCAAAGAGCAAATGTTCAATAAGAATTTGTTAAATGAATGAATGTGCCATTGCTCTTGATTCTTACAAACCTTCGGATGAGGTCAATAAGGCACATATTCTTATCATTTTCTAGATAAGGGAAAGTGAACCCAAAGAAGCTAAGTGACATATTTCCTAACTGTCAGAGCAAGGACTAACTTCTCACATCTCCTGGCTCTTCTGGCTGGGGCTCTTCCTTGGGTCATGCTGCTGTCTAGCAGGTCCCGTTGACACAGCTCTGTGTAACTGTCCTAAACTGGGGCATGCTCTGGAATGACGGCATCCAAATGAGTCCAAGCCTGGAATTTTTCCTGAAATGGGCAGTCTTCACAGGAAGTGTTGGAAGCAAGTAGGGACTTTTACTTGAATGTGATAAAAGTCCTCTCAGGTAGACTCAGAGGATGGGAGGCCAGTCCTGATGGTGAATCTGTGCCGAACCTCTAAACTTTTTGGAACCTCAATTTTCCCATCTGTTAAAACAGGAAAGTACCACATGAACATTGATTATTGCTTCCTAAAAAACCAAAATTCTCTGCTATCTTATTTACCTTTACTCCATAAGAACTTACCAAGTACTTTCCATGTACAGAGAGAAGTAACAGATTCCTGCTGGAATACCAAATGCAGTCTCTGTTCTCAAGACTTCCCAGCCTTCTAAGGAAGACAAGGCATACTCATATAGAATCACAAGCAGTAAAAGGCTGGCAATATGTGGCAGAATGTATTGTAGAATCAATAAATGCTCTCTCTGATCAGTTAATATGGAAAGGCTGCTTGGAGATGAGACTTGATGAGGGCATTGAAGGATGGGCAAAATTTAAGTAGACTAAGAAAAGTCATGCAGATTTAATATACAGCAAAATCTGCAATACAAAATTTGTATTATATAAATGTAAGTTTATCTAAAGTCACATTCATAATCTGAAGTTTATTTTATTTGTTCAAAAAATTTGCTGTCACCCCTATACACCCTGGGGTTCCTTCCTCTGGGAGGTGTATATCGCCCACTTCTTCATTTCCCAGCCGAATGTGGTGGATGTGATGCAGCTTTCAGAGCCATTGAGTGGTTTCTCATTGCTCTTTCCTTTGCTATAAGGTAGAAGTGTCCCAGAGAGGGCCTGCTCCTTCAACCTGGACCTAAGAATAAAGAAGACAAAGAACACAGCTAAAGTCATCCCATAATGGATATGTAACATAAGAAAAATAATTGTGGTTAGGGTTATCTGTTACACAGCATGATTTAGTCCAAGCTGACTGATAAAAGCTTCACGCAAAAAAAAAACAAAACCTGATATCATCATCAGGTACTTATTGAGTGCTTACACTGTGCAAAGCCCACAAGAGAAGCTGGAAATGATAATGATGTTTTTTTTTAATCTATAAAAGTATTAACAATACCCCCCTGTACTGAACTTTATGATTTATGTAACACTTTGACATACATTATCTCAGCCAGTCCCTTGAAGTAGGTATTTTCTTCATTTTACGAATGAGGAAGGACACTGAGATTTGAAGAGGTTAAAAGGTTCACCCCAGTTCACACAACTCAAGGCAGACAAGCCCCAGACAAGCCCCTGACCCGCAGTCCAGTAACGGCACGTAAGACCGAGGCCCTGCCCTAAGACAGCCAGCCTGGAGCACAGCCCCTGGTTGACAAGTGCCCCACAAGTGCTCCAGCACCATCAGACAATTTAGGCTAAAAAGTCCAAGAGAGGCTTAGTCCTGGGATGGAGTTTTATCTGTCTATAGCAGCCCTAGAGCTCAGCAAAAAGCTGTGGGGCTACAGGCTTCCCTTGAGGACCGCCTTCCTCACCTGTCCACTTTAGGGGCTAATTTTGAAAATTTGTTCATCTTGTGGGTGGGCTTAGCTCCCTTCACTGAAATGTGCACCCTTCTCCTCAGCCCCCCAGCCCATTCAGTCTGATTTCATTTTCCTTGGTGAGCTCTGTGCTTAGGATATGGGTGGGCGACTGCCTTAAAAACATTAGGGGAAGTGTGGGGGAAGGACAAGAGTTAAGGGGAGGTTTGGATTTTCTGTTTGGTGAGGGTGTGTTTATTGGTTATTTTTCTCTTGGGAGCAATGAAATTTGCCTAAAATTAAGAGTGTTGATGATTGTACCACTAAGTGAAGATAATATGAGACACGGACTCTTAATTTCGGACATTATACATGATACCCAATGGACAGAGGTGGCTGAAGGATACACTGACTGAGAAGTAGAATGATGACCCGTGGTGTATATATACGATCAAATACTGTGCTCTTACGGAAAGGAATGACGTCATGATGATTGCAATGTTGTGAATGAACTTGTGGGATATTATGTGATGTGAAATAAGCTAGAAACAAGAGCAAATATTGTATGGTCTGATCCAGAAAATATGTATAAGAAAATTGGGGCCTAGATTGTAAGCTCTTGTAGCAGTCACATTTAGTACAGAGCTGTAATTGTCATTTCTAGATTTTGAAAGGCTGTGCTACAAATGTATAACTTGGTATTTCCCTGGAACTTTGGATTCCTTATGTGGCACCTAAGGCTCAGAGTAGGAACAACTGTTACAGAAACTGAAAAGGAGATCAGGTTTCAATCAGAAATAAAAACAAAGATGACTGAGTTGGAACTAAGGTAAATCTGAATACAGGGGTAAGGAGGTGTGTTGGTTTGAAATTGTTGTGTACCCCAGAAAAGCCATGTTCTTTAATCTTCATTCAATATTGCTGGGGGGGGGTTCTTTTTTATTGTTTCCATGGAGATATGACCCATTCAATTGTGGGTGATACCTTTTGATTAGGTGGTTTACATGGAGATGTGTCTCTACCCATTCAAGTTGGGATCCCTTGCTGGAGCCCTTTAAGAGGGAACCATTTTGGGAAAATCTTCAGAGCCAACAGAGCCCACACAGCCAGAGACCTCTGGAAATGCAGAAGGAAAACACCCCCCAGGGAATCCTCAATAAAACAAGAAGCCAGGAGAGAAAGCTAGCAAACGTCCCCATGTGCCTCCCCAGCTGACAGAGGTGTCTGTACAGCATCATAACCTCTTGTTTGTGCCTTAATTTGGACATTTTCACAGCCTTAGAACTATAAACTTACAACTTAATAAGTTCCCTTTATAAAAGCCATTCCATTTCTGGTATATTGCATTCTGGCAGTTTTAGCAAACCAAACCAGGAGAACATTGTCTGTATTTTAGAACTTCACTTACTCTATGATACCAAAGGAAGTGAAGTTTATTTATCCAAAATCTAAATTTTCTGTAACATAATCTAACTCAACCAGTCTGGGTAAATCATTAAACAAACCAAACACAGGGAGCCCAGAATGGGAAAGAGGGCTTGCAATCCTGTATAGCTTAATATAATGCCCAAATACATCCCAGAGTATATTAAGCAGATAATTAAAAAGTATTGGCAAAGTCCTTTGATGGATGGCAGAAAAAATATGGTACTATTAAACTTTACCACCAGGAAAACCCCTGATACTGTCTCAAACATTCAGGATTCACAAGTCAATACGCCAAGCCCTTAATATTGAGGCTTGGTCTTGTGAAACTTATTTATGTAGCAGAGAAGCTAAGTCTACCTATAGGTATACCTAAGAGTAACTACCAAAGGACCTCTTTTTTTGCTCAGATGTGGCCCTTTTTTCTCTAAACCCAACTCTGCAAGAAAAATCATTACCCTCCCCACTATGTGGGACATGACATCCAGGGGTGAAAGTCTTCCTGGCCACGTGAGATATGACTGCCAGGGATGAGCCTGGCCTGGGCACCATGGGATCAACAATGCCTGCCTGACCAAAAGGGGGAAAAGAATTGTAACAAATAAGGTATCAGTGGCTAAGAGAGTTCAAATAGCATCAAGAGGCTACTCTGGAAGTTACTCTGATGCAAACTTCAGCTGGGTATTGCTATTTATCGTGGTTTGCCAAACCCCAATCAAAATCATTCCTTCCAACCCTAAAGAACATCTAGGGAGCTATGTGAGATTCTACAAAGGTTCCATGAACTTTGATTACTTTCCAGAAACCTGCAACATCCAGATGGGTTCCTAGGCCAGATATGTCCTGAAATGCAGAGGGTCCAGCCTCTCCAGAACATCAACTAGTTCCATTCCCCTATCCCATATTATCAACAGCCCTTTCCAACATGAAAAGGTTAGAATGGGCATAACCCAAATACCCCTAAAGAGTAGAAGAAAGATCAAAGGAGAGGTAGAGTTATAACAGAGAATATAAGATTTAACAAATAAGTATGACTACTGAATCATTATATTGATATTTCTTTTAGTCTCCAGTGTCTTGGAGCAGCCAGAAGGAAAAACCTAAAATTGTGGAACTGTAACCCATATCAAATTCTGAAATCTGTTCTATAAATAATTGTTGCAGTATGCTTTAAAACTTATTACTTTTTTGTATATATGTTATTTTTCACACACACACACACAAAACATTAGGGGAAGGGAGAAAACAAAGGAAAGGAAAGAAAAGGAGGGGTGAGAAAAGAATAAAGGAAAAAATAAAATAAAATGATTCCCTATATATAGCCCAGAAATGGGAATGGAGGTTCTACACATTTGTTCTCCTTATTACACCTTTACCTTTCTGGGGATCCCTCACTTTGATCAGTGTTCATCAGCCATCAAACCCAAGACAGAAGTTGCAGATTTGATTCCAATAAGTTAATCCAGTGCAGCCCAAGGAGGTCAGCCCATCTGGATTTATCAGTAAATCAACAAGCTGCTCTCAGTCTTCCACAGAGCATCCCCATTCTCAGGACTAGATTTTACACTGTGGTTTGACCAGGACAGGTGAGCCGGGGTCTGTTAGGGTCTCACGGCTCCTCCCCAGCTTCTGGGGCTGCCCAACTACTTGATACAATGCTAGGAGTTGGAATGCCTTCCCAGGGAGCACCCCACTCAAATTTGACTCTCATTGGATTCCAGCTTCCTTAAAGCCCAACCTTCTGTTTGAGCCTTTCATTTAAAAAGTGAGCAAATGCTTACTGAACACTTATTATGGGCCACGCACCGTTCTAAGTTGTTTATGTGGAATAACTTGAGTAATACTCACAATCACTCTCTTATTATTATCTCCATATTAGTGATCAGGAAACTGAAAATTTCTGGTACAGTTACTATCTCTAGTGAAATGATCAGAAGGGGTGCCCTTAAGACTACTGAAGGAGCCAGGGAGACTAGATGGGCAAGACCTGAGCAAATGTTTGTCAATGCAGTAAATAAATGGCAAGCTTGTTGAATGTCCTGGACCAGTCCCCCTTGTTCTAACTAAACAGAAATTCACCTTAAGGATAGATTATCCAGAAAGCATTGCACTGGGAGTTGGGAGACCTGGGACCCAACTCTTGAGCCTGTCTTTGATCAACAGTGTGACCTTGAACAAGTCATATGACCTTCCTATATCTAGGTTCCTTACCAGGGAAATGGGGTTGGGGGCTGGTCTAGGACATTCAGCCAGCTTGCCATTTATCATATTATCCCCAAACATTTGTCCAAGTCTTGCCCTTCCAATATCTTCAACTTGTTTGTTAGTCTTAAGGGCATCCCTTCTGATCATTTCACATAGATAATATCTGTACCAGAATTTGTTAGTTTCCTCATCTGCAGAAGGGGGTGGGAGTTATGACCTAAGGTTCAAACATACCTGTGGTTATGGATGCTGGGCTCTGCAGAGCAGCTGGCAATGACGTTCTGGGGAAATAAGCTGGAGGCTGCTACACTTTGGCTCTTTCCCTGAACAACTGGTGGACAGAGCAAGGAGGGCAGGACAACCTCTGAGACACGCTGGCCAACTGCAGTGTATGTTAAGGGCAATCCAGGTGGCCAGTAGCCAAAAACCCATGTCCGTGTAATTTGCAAGTTGGAGCCTCTCCTTTTGAAGGACTCTTCCTCCAGCCTGTGGGGCAGGAGGTTTGTCTCATTTTACTTTTGCACCTGAATGCTAGCCTCAGACTTCGTGGGGATCCTGTGCATCTCCTCCTTACCCTTGGCCAAACTGTGACCCCTCCCATGGGCTTGGAACTACCATGCTCCCTTGAACAGGCTTCCAAGGAGGAGGTCCAAGGGAAGACCACACTCCTTTTCCCTACTCTGCTCAGCCAAACTGCTGAAGGTTTGGGGTTGGCAAAAGAAAGTTACTACAGAACAAAAAATATTAAGTTGGGCATTGCTTGCAGATGCACCTCGAGTCCCTGACCCACGGCAAGGGGTGCCTTGCTTGCCTTCTCTCTCCACAGCCTCCAGCCCTGCCATCTTACTCCAGAACCAGCTTAAATATTTCAGACAGGAGGGCCCTTGGTCTTATCTCCTTACCTGGAGTCCAGGCCCCAACTCTGTGTTTTCCCCAAGAGAGAAAAGGAAAACCTCCCCTTCACCGAGTCACCATTGGAATAATTTCTGTAGTGCTCACTAGGAAGAAGGCCTTTTATATGAGTATGCATAGCCATTTCTTTCCCCTTGTCTCAACCTGTCCATTCCAGAACCAGCTCTGAGCTTTCCTCCACAGCACCAAAAAGCCCAGTGTTTTTGCCAAAATAATAAGCAGTCTTTTCCCTTAGATGGATTCTCCCCCTTCCTCTTGCTAAGCAGAAAACAGCTGAGGTTTTGGAATAACAGTATCCCCAGCTTCAAGCCTTCAAGGTTGCAGGACTATCAGGGTCTGGTATGAGAGTACCTGCCCCCTCCCCCCACCCCCGCCCCACTAAGTAATAACCAGACGGGGGCAACTATATCTGCATCAGTCATAGATGAAGGCAGAAGGTGTGGTCAGCCTTCAGAAGTGGGTCCTGCTAAGATTCAAGGTTTTAAACTGAGCATACAGCCTTTGAGTCCACAGCACATGGCTTCATCAGCTAGCAGGACCAAATTACCCCTGTTTTTAATTAAAAAAAAAAATTTTTTTAAGTGCTGACCTATGAACACTTGACATTGAAAATTGCCACACTGAATACCCGGCTCTTCTGCCAGAGTACGGCAGTCTCCAGAGCTCTTTCAAATTGCCACACTGAATGAATATGACAGCAAACAATGCTTTAAAAGTAAGTAATCTGCTCTAGAATTATTTTAGCGCTGGCGACTGCCAACCAGCAGGATTGCTTATGAAAAAGGATGCGTGATCAAGAAAAAAAGGGAGATGCCATCATTCCTTATTAAAAATGCATGAATATACAGTTTCTTGATTGTGGAAACAATCAGCAGACTACCTAATGTAATAAGACTTAGCCACAGAAGAATTAATTAGGGTGAAATTGATTAAGGAGAAGAGGGTAAAAATCTATCTGTGATGATTCGGGTGCATGAAACACAAGCATTACTTCTCAGGTTCTTTTCAGATTAAGGGCCTCCTTGAGGAGCTCTACATTAAGATCCCCCCCAATCCCTCCTCCCTCAGCCAGAGCCAAAGGCAGACATTTCTCATGAAAGCTACAGATTCCACTCTTGCTGACTCTGAAGCCTCTTGGCTGAAGGATTTCAGGAGGTTAGAGCTTTTATTATTATTTTATACAAGAGACAATGAGGGCCGTGGTAGGGAGGCAGGGCAGCGAAATCTCCAAATACATTCTGGGCTTGAGCTGGTCCGACTGTCCTTAGGAGATTTCTCAAAAGCTAAAGGAAGCGTGCAGCACATAATTAAGTGGCAGCCTCCCGGATTCTCTTTGTCTTGCGGGCCGCTGCTCCGCTCCAGATAAGGAGACCTTGGCGGGGTCAGAGATTCCATCCACCGCCTTGAGACACAGCGGTATCATACCGGAGACCCACACGTAATCCTCCAGCGTCCCCGGGGAGGCCTCGGGGGGCCGGGACTCCGCCAGCGCCACCGCCAGCGGCTGACACATTCCGGCTCCTCGTACGCCTCCTCCCCCTGCAGCCCTTGGAAGGATGCGAAGAGAAGCGTCCCGCATCATTGATTTTTCCCTTCCACTTCCCCTCCATCAGGAACCTGCTCTGTGGTTCCTGATCCAAAGTGTGCTGATGTTTCATAAGGTCACCGACCTTGACTTGTCACCCCAGAGAGTGCTGTCTGCACATCTTCCACCAGCCGCTGGGCTCTGCTTCCTCCTTTGTGTGGGCTGCGCTGGGCGTCCCAGGGCAGAGAAGCCTCCCCGAGGGCTCAGAGCCGCCTCCCTGCCCCGCAGGCACCCACTCACCACCCCTAGTGCGTTCTCCCAGGAGCAGGTGCCTCAGGAGTGGAGTGTGCATAGCCGCCAGACTTATGGTGCAACGCGAGGGTCGCAAGTGAAAGAAGAGGTTTTCAAGTGCTTTGCTTTGCCTGTTGACTATCTTGCTTTCTCCTCCCAACCCAATGAGGTGGACTTGGTCCCCATTTTACCGACGGGTGGGAGGCGGTTGGCAGAGGCCTTCCAGCAGGGCTGTGAGAACGGGGAGCAGAGGCTGACTTGGCCTCGTGGTGCCCAGCTAGGCCTGGAGTTTGCCAGGCAGTGGCCAGGGCAGAGGGCATTCCAGGCAGAGGGTGCGGCAAAAGGGGACCTGGGGACAGCATGAATGTGGCAGGCTTCACCTTCCCGGGCCTACAGGGGAGTCTTAGTTACCTTAATGACAAAATATCCACAGCGTTCCCTTCTCCTCACAAGACCTCTTGCCCATCTCAACTACCACAGCAAAGAGATGTCAGCAGAGGAGTCTGGGATAGGCTTCCCTGCAGCTGCAGGAGGGGTCTAGCTGGGGGCCTCCGAGGGAAGTCCCCACACTCCTTTCCCTCTTGAACTCTCCTCCAGGGCTGCACCAAACTGTCTTCCCCTGGCTTCCAGCCCCAGGTCTGCCATACAAGACTTTGACTGGCAAAGGCAGAATGTGGAGAAGTGGCAGCACCCCCATCTCTTCCTCAGGAAGTTCCTTCACTTCCACGTAAATTTATGGATGCAAATTGTTACAGGGGGGCAGGGACCCTGGCGCAGCACAGCCCCAAATGCAAATAGTTATGGGGGCAGGGTGGGTGCCCCAACCCCACCCATCCACAGAGCCTGGAATCCCGGGCTCAACCCACACATCCTGCACCCTACACAGTAGCTGCCACAGCTATAGCCAAAGCTTCCCTTCTTCTCTCTCACCTCCATCCCCTTATTTATCTTACTCCTCTCTCATCTTTTCTGCAATCTAGCTATTTGCAAATTGGTGCTGAGGACCTGGATGGGACTTTAGCTTTTGACCTTGGCACCAAGGAGGATGGAAGAGAAAAAGATGCCATTCCTACATCCTACCCTCAAGGACATCACAGTTTGGAGGGAGGCTGATAGCAATTCAGTTGAAGCAAGTAAAAGCCCATAGTAGCTAGTGTGTCATAAGGTACTAAATTGGTGCCACCATTTAAAATTGAATGAAGTCAGAGAAAGGGAACCACCTTTGGGAGATGGGTCAAGGTGGTCAAGAAGGCTGAGGGGGGTAGAGGGACTTGAATTTGGTCTTGAAGCTGAGTTGGTATCAGATGGATTGAGGAGAGAGGGGAGATTCCATTGAAGAGTGGGACCGAGCAAAGACACAGGCTGAGAGGCCCATATGGAACCCTTCGCGCTGGTTGGAGGAGAAGATACTTGCTTGAGAGTAAGGGAAGTAGAACTTTGCAAGGCTTCAAGTGCCAGGTTTAGAGTTTTGGGTTCTATCCTAGACTGTTGGTTCTTTTTTTATTTTTATTTTTTTATTTAAATAACAAAAAACACCAAACAAATACAGACATTCTTAACTTTTGATCACTCTGTTCTACATATATAATCAGTAATTCACAGTATCATCACACAGTTGCATATTCATCATCATGATCATTTCTTGGAACATTTGCATCTATTCAGAAAAAGAAATAAAAAGAAAACAGAAAAAAATTCATACATACCATACCCCTTACCCCTCCCTTTCACTAATCACTAGCATTTCAATCTAAATTTATTTTAACATTTGTTTCCCCTATTATTTATTTTTATTCCATATGTTTTACTCATCTGTTGATAAGGTAGATAAAAGGAGCATCAGACACAAGGTTTTCACAATCACACAGTCACATTGTGAAAGCTATATCATTATACAATCATCTTCAAAAGACATGGCTACTGGAACACAGCTCTACATTTTCAGGCAGTTCCCTCCAGCCTCTCCATTACATCTTGACTAACAAGGTGATATCTATTTAATGCATAAGAATAACCTCCAGGATAACCTCTCGACTCTGTTTGGAATCTCTCAGCCATTGACACTTTATTTTGTCTCATTTCACTCTTCCCCCTTTTGGTCAAGAAGTTTTTCTCAATCCCTTGATGCTGAATCTCAGCTCATTCTAGGGGTTTTCTCAATCCCTTGGTACTGAGTCTCAGATCATTCTAGGATTTCTGTCCCATATTGCCAGGAAGGTCCACACCCTGGAAGTTATGTCCCATGTAGACAGGGGGAGGGTGGTGAGTTTGCTTGTTGTGTTGGCTGAAGAGAGAGGCCACATCTGAGCATCAAAAGAGGTTCTCTTGGGGGTGACTCTTAGGCCTAATTTTAAGTAGGCTTGACCCATCCTTTGTGACGTTAAGTTTCATATGAACAAACCCCAAGATTGGAGGTTCAGCCTATAGCTTTGGTTGTCCGCACTGCTTGTGAGAATATCAATGATTCAACTTGGGGAAGTTCAGTTTTCCCCCTTTCTCACCATTCCCCAAAGAGGACTTTGCAAATACTTTTTTATTCACTGTTCAAATCACTCTGGGATTTATCAGGGCATCACTCTGGACAAACCAACAAAATTTCATTAGACTGTTGGTTCTTAAGCTTGAGTATGCTGCAGGGTCATCTAGGGTGTTGATTAAAATGCAGGTTCCCGGGTAGAACTGTGCAACACAAAGAGGGAATCCTAATTATGGACTTTAATTAACAGTACAATTATTATAATATTGTTTCATCAATTGTAACAAAAATACCACACTAATTCAAAATATTACTATAAGGGAAAACCGTGTGTGTGAGGTGGGTGTATATAAGAGTTCTGTACTTTCTGCATGGTTTTTCTGTAAACCTACAACTGCTCTATTAAAAAAAAAAAAAAGAAGAAAAAGAAAAAGGTTTCCATGCCCCAGCCTCAGAGATTCTGATTCCATAGGTTGGGGCATTTTAAGCCAGCACCCAGGTGATTCTGATGGTGGCCCACAGACCCCTTGGCTGAGGTCCTGTCCTAACTATCCCTGCCCCTCTTGGGTAAAGGGCGTAGCCTGTTGGTAGGCCCTCGAGGCTTTGTTTGCACCATGGAAACCCCAGGCCACAAAGGGTTCCCACCCTCTGCAGGGATGTTGAGCCCTGTCTCCTAGGAACCTGGAGGCTGGGGCTGGAGATTATTTTGACTATGTGACAGCCAAAGGGAAAACAGCCCTGGTGAAAATCTAGTTACTCTCGTCATTCCTGTGGGACAGCGAATAGGTGTCCATGTGAGAGGGTAGCCCCCCCACCCCCAGCTACTCACCAATCAGAAGTGAGGCAAACAAAGAAATAAATGTGGTAGAGATATGTCTTACATTATAAAAGTGTTCACCTCTAGGTTCCTTTAAATAGCTTTCTCCCCATTAGCACTGCAGCATATATTTTCTCAATTTTTATCAGGAAATATTCAAACCTACAGAAAAGGTGAAAGGATAGTGCAGAAACATGTGTAAATCCTCCATTTAGATTTACCAAGTGTTAATATTGTGCCATTTTCTCATTTCTCTCTCTCTGTGTCTATGCATCTATGCATACACACACACACACACACACACACACACACACATATATATATATATATGCTTTCTTTTTGCAAAAGCATTTGAAAGCACACATAGCATGACACTTCACCCCTAAATACTTAAGCATATATCTCCTGAGACCAAGGACATTCCTTCCATAATTCCACGATATCATAATCACATCTTAAAAATGTAACATTGCTACAATAATATTAGCCAACTCATGGAATATATTTAAATTGCCACAATTTTCCAAAAACATCATTTATGACTATTTTTAAAAATCTGGGATACAATCAATATTCACACATTGTTTTTCATTGTCATATTTCTGTAGTCTCCTTTAATACGGAACCATCCCTCTGCCTGTCTTGTTTATTTTTCATGACATTGGCATTTTTTTTAAGGGTTCAAGTGAGTTGTCTTGAAAAATGCCCTACCATCTTGATTTGTATGATTAGATTCAGGTTGAACATGTATATACTACAAAGGTGACACCATCCTCCATTCTATCCCCATTGGGTCAGGAGGCGCGTCGTGTTGATTTGTCCTGTAAGTGGTGACACTGCATTTGACCACTTGGTTAAGGTATGCACCGGACGTTTTGACATTTGGTTGCATTTAACCAAGCAACCCTCATTGGTTAACCAAGCCAGGTTATAAAGTACTTGAGGGCAAGAGTAGAATCTTCTCTTTTGAAAAACATAGGAGATTTTCCTATTGATTATTTCATTCGCTCCTCATATACACCTGGGGAGATATTTTAATTCTCACTTTACAGAAATGCAGGCTCTTACAGTGCTCAGGAACCCTGCCATTGAATCCCAGATGTGCTCTTTAATAAATGTGCTTTATGGCGAGTTACTGGGTCTCTCTATTAAACCTCTGTTTGCTCAACTGTAAAATGAAGATGATAATATCTTCTCAGAGTTTTTGTGAGGGACAAATGAAGGCATTGAAAATAACATGTTTGAGATAGTGTTTGGCCAAAAATGCTCGAAAATATAGAGGGCTGAACACATTATATCACACACACACACACACACATTCACACTCACACATTCAACGTGCCTATATATACTGATGCTCAGGAATGTAAGAGTCTGTCTTGTGGACACTCAGTTGAGCAAAGAGCCAAGCCCAGGTTCAAAGTACCATCTGCTTGACTCCAGACCCAAATCCTATACTCATTCTCCACACAGCACCATCCTGCTGGCAACGGGCCAGCCTGTGTTGCCTTTTATGGACCATTGGATCAAAATCCTTTGAAGAGTAAGTATAAAAATTAGACTTCACTTCAAATATCTTATTTGCAACTAATTTCAAGACGCATAAAGCAAGGCCCTCCTCCTCTGATTATATAGAGCTGGCCGAGAGGCCCCATGCTGATGCCCTTACTGCCCAGCTCTGCCTGTGTGTTGCTTTCAGCTCATTGTTGAAACACCCCCAGACTCACCACACTGAACAGCAGTCACCACGTGCCCAGGAAGCCACACTTGTGCGGCACACTGTGGCTGGACAATACTGCCTGTTTGTGCCCAGTAGGGCCTGGCCCAGCCCTGCTCCTGCTCCTGCGGGGATATAGTTCTGGAGGAGGGACAACACCTGAGAACGGTCCTTAGTTAAAGTGGGGAAGTTTAGGGGTCCAGGCCAGGCAGAGTTCCCTGACAGCCCCCCCAGTGGGTTTTCATTGAAATTTCCCATTCCTCCCTTCAAATAAGCACTAAGCCCCAACCGTGGTCAAGGGGGGAACGCCACAGCAGCCGCTGACCATCATTTTCAATCATGGGCCTTTAGCCCACATGCCCTTGGATGGGTCTAGTTAAGGACTAATTCTACCCCACTGCAATTGCCAAGTCTGGGTGTGCTGTTCAGATGCATGCCTGGGGCCTGGAGAAGGAAAGATCACTTCTTGTGAAGGCTGCACAGAGGAGGTGGTGTGGAGTAAAAGAGGCCTGCGGTTGGATAGTGAGGGAGGAGGAGGGGGCCCGGGGAGCATAAATATGACTAAAGGCACAGAGGTAGGATAACAAAAGGCCTGGTCAGGGGATGGCGGGACTGCATGAGCAGGGGAGGACTAGGGGACACGCACTGGGGAGGCAGGAACCCCTCCCACCCGGGCACAGAGCAGACGACGGCCGGGGAGCGGCTGAATATTTCATTGATGGAAAATTGGATGTGGCCGTGGAGCTCCGGCTGAGGGCTCTGATTTCATGTCAGGCGTGTTCAGTTGGGGGATGAGGCTGCCAGAGGGAGGTGCCCTCCCCATTCCTGACTTCCCCGCCACGGGAGGGCCCAGGGACTGATCTTCCTGCCTCGGGTGGCGTTGGACAGCGCACACGCTGCCCGGCCTCGCCTGCGTTCTCCCCTGCCAGCTCTTGGAGACAGGGCCTGGGTCCCTCTCCTCACCTCCCCCAACCCCTGGCCACCCAGCCCAGCCTCTGGCCAGAGGAAACAACACATTCTTGCTGAATTAGACTGCAGCCCCAGAGCTGACCTTGCCACACCCCGAGGGCCCTGAGGCCTGGTGTAGCATCAGCAGGGGAAAGTGCCCCAGAGAATCAATTGCAGGGGGGTGGGGGTGGGGGGGCTGGGTGAGGGATCCCTGCTGCCTGGGGCAGGGATGGGGAGCTAGGTCCCCCTCACCCTTCCTGGGGTAAGTAAAGCCCAGGACTGTCAGCCACAGTCCTGAGACTTCCGGTTGTTGGCAGGGCTATTGGAGCATGCGGGGAGCTGGGAGCAGGAGGCACAGACTGAAAAGTTTTCTTTCCTGGGGGAAGAAAACTTTCCTTGAGGAAGTTGGTTTCTGGGCATTTTTGAGCAGGGTTCTCGCTCTGCAGAAAGGGATGGTTCTCTCTAGCCTCCTATCTGGGCAGAGATTGGGGTCGTACTGGGGTTGTCCCCTCAAGAGCAGAGCTGGGCCCCTTTCTGGACCGGAGATTTGGGCCTCAAAGAGCTGCCTGCATCCTTCCATGCCAGCCTCATTCTCTGGTCTGAAGGAGGAAGGCCCGAGCGCCCCTGGCAGGTGTGAACTTCTAAGCTGTGTCACAGGGGTGGGGAGGACAGGGACTGAGAGAGGATCCAGGTGCCCTGGAGGGAGGCGGGCAGAGTGGACAGAGCAGGGCGTGTCTATGGGTTACGAGAACCAATATTTGCCTCTCTGAGTTCTTGTTTCCTCTTCTTTCCATGGGGCTGTGCTTGTTATGGGGTGCAGAGGTCTCAGGATAGGGAGTTATGGGGGAGGGGTGTGAATGTTCAATCTCCCCCATTTCAAATCCTTCTCTGAAAGTGAGATATGTTTTCAGAGAACCACATTCTATGCTGCTCACATTCCTGGCTTCTGAGGCTGCTTCTCTCAGAGATCGACCACTGGCCCCCAACTTAAGACACGGCTGTACCCGGGGGGTGACCCCAAAGGGGACTATGCCTGCAAGAGGCACAGGAAGGGGCAGCCAGAGGGAGCCATTCCAGGGTCTCAGAGCTGGAGAAGAGGAATGTCCAAGCCATGCAGGACAGATGGTGGCTGTTTAGAGAACATTTTCAGGGACGGGTTCTGTTTTGGTTTGCTAAAGCTGATGAGATGCAATATACCAGAAATCGGTTGGCTTTTACAATGAGGATTTATTACTTATAAGCTTATGGTTCTTAGGCCATGAAAACATTCAAATCAAGGCATCATCAGGACAATTCCTTCTTCCTGACGGTACCTGTTGGCTACTCGGGATGCCTCTGTCACATGAGAAGGCACATGGTGATGTCTGCTGGTTTTCCCTTCTCTCCTGGGTCTCATTGCTTCTAGCTTCTTGCTTCAGGGGATTGCTCTCTGAGCTTCTGTGTGTTTCTTTTAGCTTGTCTCTTTTAGTTTTTCTGGGGCTTTTTTCTGTGTCTTCTGCCTTTTATCTTCTTATAAAGGATTCCAGTAAAAGGATTAAGACCCACCCTGTGGTACCCCTCAACTGAAATAACCTAATCAAAAGGTCCCACCCACAATAGGTCTACACCCATAGAAATGGATTGAAATAACATGATCTCTTTTGGGGTACATATAGCTTCAAATCATCACAGTTTCCTTGCTCTTCACCCCCTAGCCAGTGTAGAATTTCATCCTCTTGGTGGCCAGTAGGGTCCTTCTTCCTTGGAGCTGCCCCTCTTGCTTCTCCTTTTACTCAGGGCCACTGTTTGGCCCTTTCTCTGTGGGCAGGGCGAGGGCCCAGCTAAACCCAGGCCTGATGAGTCCTCACAGGATTTAAGTCAGCCCCGCTTGTCGTATCTCCAGCTTATAGAATCTTGAGCCCTTTCAACTTCTTTTTCTTTTTTCCTCCCCGTCGGCAGCCAAATTGGTATTTGTCCTGAGGGTGAGGGAGGAGAAAGTGAGAGGCTGGCAGTGTGGGTTTTCATGCCCCAGCTTCCAGACCGCAGAGCTGGAGAAGCAAAGAGGGGCTGAGGTATGGACCTAGAAAGCCCTAGGAGTGGCTTCCTTGAAAATGAGCTGAACAACAGAACTGGGGCAGGCCTGATGGGGCCTGGGGACAACCTGCCCGAGGGGGCTGGTGAGCAGGTCAGAAGTCAGACCCGTGGGGCTGGATCCCAAGCAGAGCCAACCCTGAAAGGAGATTTGGAAAATGGGGCAGACAATGGGCTTGGATGGGGTTGGAGCAAGAACCCAGCCTTATAACTGCACCAAGTTAGAGGGAGGGAGGCAGGGAAGAGGGGGTGAGAATGGGGCCCTGGAAGGGCTGCAGTCCAGAAACTGCATTGGGACGTCGGCTAAAGACAAGCTATGCTCCTAGATTACTGAGAAGGAGGCAGTGGGAGTTGGGCTGGCTGCCACAGCTTTCCATCCTTCAAAGGAGCTTGGACTGGGTCTGCTCTTACTGCAGCAGCTTTGCCCTCTTGCTTCTTCCAGGGAGTCAAGAAAACAACCTGAGACCTTGGGATAAAACTTAGTAGCCATCTCACATGCTAAGAGGACCTCCTACCACCCACCCTTCATTGGGCCTTTCCTTTCCTAGAGCCCAGCCTTCTGAGAGGGGAGAAGAGAGGAGTCTTTTTCTGACTATTTCTAGCCAAGGCTCAAGATAATGCAGAACGTGAGGCCATGTGCATTCAAGACTGCAAATCCATCCTCGCAGTTTTTAGAAATTCTATCTCAGGCATCCTTAGGCTGAATAATCGGGAATTCTGTGCTCGTCCCCACCACCTTCTCCCTGCCTCTCTCTTTCCACACACACCCTCCCCCAAACTCATTTCAGAATCCTCTCTTTTTTTGCTGCAGCAGTCTCTACCTCCTCCCCCCACCTCTGTTTTCCGCAGGATCACACCAGGACATGAAAATGTTATTATAGGAGCCTCCCAGCCCTAGGAACTGGCTCCTCAGACTGACTAGTCAATGCAGACCTGGCCACAAAGTCATTGCCACCCGGAGCCCAATTCTCAGTCTCGATGTCTAATGTAGCCCAAGATACAAGGTAATTGCATCTGCAAACTTCACACAAATATTGCCTGGGGTTGCCAGGGGAGCTGGTTCTGCTGTTGTTTTAGCAGCAGCCTGGCTCGTGGTGGCCGGGACTGCTGGTATGGTCAGTTCCGAGGGATCTTCTGCTCAGACAGGCTTGGCGAGGGCATCTGTAACACATGGGTTCATAAATGGAACACCCCAAAACAGAATGTGTACATTCTGGTATGAACATTTTTCCTTGGGGGTTAGGATCTGTTTCTTTTGTCTGATTCTTAAAGAAGTCAGAGACCCCCAAAATAGTTCCTAGTTTGGTTTGATAGGTAAAAGAAAAAATGGAAATGTGCCACCTCTCATTTTGCTCCCCGGTTCGTTTGGAATTTATACTGTTCCTCGTGCATGAGGGCAGCCTGAGTCCATGGAAAGCAGGAGCTGAGCATCCTGAATATGAGTTCATTGGACAGCCACCAAGAGAGGACATGATGTCACCTTCAATCAGGACCCTTCCCTGTCGGAGCTGAGGGCTGAGGAGGAACTGTGGCCAGAGCATCTTTCTGGAGCCCAGTTCTAGGCTCTGCCTTGAACGTGCAGCTCCAAAAGAGATGCTGTGCGTGCTCTGAGCTGCTGAATCCCAGCGGTCTGTGGGAGACCCCGAGCCCAGCCTAGTCAGATGGTGTCTGGGCATCCCGTGCCCTTCATAAGTAGGAACCCAAAGTCTAGAGCCCACTGCAGAGCCAGACCAAAGGTGGCTCCCCACCAAGCCCCAGCTCTCCCCGACCTCCCACTGCAGTGGGGAGAGAGAGAGAGGGAGCATCCACTTATCCACCCACCAGCCTCCAAGTCCCTTCAGACCTTGGCGTGGTAATTACCGGTTGGGAAGTTATGCATCAGCCTCAGCAAGCTAACGTGGCAGGAGCTCCCTCCTGACAGCCGAGCTAATAAGAAATTTACTAATGCAATTTATCACTTTAAAAAGCCATATGTTGGCAGGGATGAGCACTTCTCCGCAGCAGCCAGTCTAATTGTCAGAGCAGAGCGACAAGCAGCTCTCAGGAGGGGGTGAGGATGATGTCTTCACTGAATCAGTGGTGCAATGCAGTAGGCAGGGGGCTGGGGGGGGGCGGGGGTGTGGGTGGTGCTGGGCCGAGACCCCCAGTCCTTCTGGTTCCCAGGAAGCCTGTCTCTGCAGGCCTGTTCTAAGGACCCATTAAGAACCAGATGGGCCCCTGAGCTCCAGCCCCTGATGCCTTTGAGCTGCATAAACCCACACTTGCAACCTCTTGGTTCATGCTGCAGTATTAAAATTAGAAGTGGCTCTGTCTGCAGTGACAGCCGGTCTAAGTCTCAGCCAGGGAGTGTCAATACAGCAGACCCACTCAGGCTTCTGCAGGAGCAGGGCTGATACCACGGGCACATGGGCACAGGTGCTTTCTCTCTCTCAGGTCCCTGCATTGGCTCCATTTGGAACAAGGGCCACTAATCCTGGGTCAGGTGTCGGGAAAGAAGACTGGACATCCATCTCAAGCCCAGCAATGCCTTTGTTCCCAGTTTGGACAAAAAGGTAACTTGCTTGGAATGCCCAGTATTTGGCAAAAACAAAGAGCGGTTTCCGCAAGGGGGAGAAACTGCTGTCATGGGATTTTGCTTGAAATACTCACACCAAACCATTTCCCCCCAAAGCAAATTCAGAGAGAAGGAAGTGCAGCAAGTGCCCCTGGTGGGAATGGAATCCAGGGCTGCTGGGAGCACTGTGGGTGAGGCCGGGGGTCCTCCACGTGGCTGGAGTCGCCCTGCTTTCTGGAAAAGTCCCCACTCTCAGTTATCTGTGGGCCTGCGGGGGTTGGAGGAGGCATGGGAGAGGGTAAGCCACTGACACACAGAGAAACATCACACTCAACCTCAGTCAGTTCAACCATCCTCTAAACCAAATTTTTATTTATTTTTTTATTTGAGAAGTTGTGGATTTACAGAACAATTATGCATAAAATACAGGGTTCCCATATACCACCCTCGTATTAACACCTTGCAATGGTGGGAACATTTGTTATAATTCATGAAAGCACATTTTTAGGACTGTACCATTAACTACAGTCCACGGTTTAACTTAAGGTTCACTGTCTGTGCCGTGCAGTTCTGTGGATTTTTAAAAGAATTTAATTCTAGTAACATATATACAATCTAAAATTCCCCCTTTTAACTTCATTCAAACATGCAATTCAGTGACTAAACAAAATTCAACCCTAAATGTTCCCTGTCCTTTACATTAGTGCTTTCAATTTTGGATGGAGACATACAAGGAAGACCAAGGGGAAGCACCCAGGAGAGAAACAGAAGATGAAACAACAAACTAGGGTCCTAGACAGCGCAATGCACTTACTGCACCCTGGGTAAGCGAGAGCAGCCCAGGGCTGAGCAGCAGGCTACCTTCCCACGCAAGACCTCCCTCTCATGATCCCCAGGGTGATGGGCAAGGCCTGGCACCGGTACTGGTAGTTTTCTTTATGAGTGTCACCCGCAGCAATGCCAGCCCAGTGAGGGGAGCCCACCTGTTTGCACCCTGGAGGCATCGGATGACTTCTCCAGCCTCCTGGAGCCCCCTTGACCAACACCCAAGCAAGGCAACCAGAGTGACCTGGGCTCTGAGAAACACAGCCCCGGAAGGTCTTGACCCAGAGGCCCAGCAGCCAGGGCAGCAGGAGCAAAAAGCAGCATCAGGTGGACCTGCCCGAGCTGACGGAGGGTCTCAGGGGCCTTTTATGTGCCCTTTAAAATGAGCTTTAATATTTAATTTGATTGATTTGGGGGATGGGGGTAAGATTCCCCTGATTTTTTCCCCATGTTTCTTTTACCAAATCAATCTTAACACTATTTTTGCAAAATTCGAAACAAAGATAACCCTGTTCATGTTTTGGTTGGGACTATCTTGAATTAAAAGATTAGTTTAGGGAAATTTTTCACTTTTACAAACTTGAGTCTTCCTCTTCAAGTATATTTTCTATTTAAACCAAGTCTCACTGTCCAGGAGCTCCCAAAGCCTCGGCATGGGCTCTGGATTACCTCCCTTGAATGCTCATTGGCCAAAGATCCTGCAGAATCTTACTAAGGGGCTAACATGCCCCCTTTTCCTTGGTAGTCAGAGAAATTACCTTTACAGGGGGCTGCCTGGGTGGCTTCACTTTCGCCCAAGGCGCTGGGACAATCAGGGACCTCCAGGCACCCAGGCTTTGACCTAGAGCCGGCCAGGCCCTGGGACCTAGAGCCTCCTCACCCTGGATCCACACCACACCCAGAAATGCAGTCTCTACTTCAAGGCCGGCTAAACGGAGCCCCTCCCCACTCTCGCCTGGCCGACAGCGTGGCCCGTGGGTACCAGGAAGGTGAACCAAGGAAGACGCAGCCCCTGCCCTCACGGCACACAATTGCTGGTTAACTGGAGGGGAGTTTCGGGGCTGAGGAAAACCCTACCCCATCCCAGGTGCAGAAGGCCCTGCAGGGCCAGTTTCCCGGGTGTGAGACCTGTGCAGTCACACATGGCTTCGTGTTTGCAAGGGCCCCGAGCTTGGTTAATGCTCTCCTGGTGCCATCTTGAAATTCTTAATAATAATATATATATTTTTTCTTTGGCACAGGCAGGCTCTGGGAATCGAACCCGGGTCTCCAGCACGGCAGGCAAGAATTCTGCCACTGAGCCAGCACCGCCCCTTAATAATTTTTAGCATGGGGCTTTGTGGTTCACTGTGCATTGGGCTCTGAAAATTATGTAGTGGGTCCTGACTATCTGCAACACTCCGAGGCTCAGAGATAGTAAGGAACAGCCTGAGGCATGCAGTGAGCTATGGGGTCGGCCTAAAAGGGCAGGCAAGTCTGGGGGGCAAAGCCAGGCCCTTTTGCAGCGTCTGTTGACGGTTCTGCTTCTCCTCTCTATCCTGCAGCAAGTAGGGCTTCGCTTGGCCTGCGAATAGACCTGGCTGTAGGATTTTTAAGGGGGAACATTGCAGGGAGTCAGTGCTCCCTTCCTCAGCTCCTCCTCCCTGCCTTCATCCTGGCCTCTGGGCTGTAGCTCAGCCCACTTAGCACACTCCGGTCTACCTCACGCGCGGGCCTGCCCAGTGTTCCCAGAGTTCAGACCCCAGAAGGGAGTGAGCAGCCTGGGTTATCTCTCCAGCCTTCTGCCTGTCTCAAGACCTCCTGGGAGCTGGGCCAGCAAGAGTGAGCACTTCCAGACCACGAGCAGGAGCACGTCCGGTCTCCTGGGCTGGAGGAAGCCAGCGTGGTGGGGGAAGAGGAGGGCCGAAGCTCCGGGCCACAGTCTCCAAGCCTCACTTAGCAGACACGCGTGCAATGGGGGGGTGGAGTGGGGGCTGGAGGGGCTGGAGGGACTGGAGGGGCTCCAGCCAGAAAGCTCGGGACCACCCGTGCCTAGAAACTCAGCAGATTCCCACTTTGGCCCCCTCAGCCACGAGGGTGAAGGCAGCTTGGACAGAAGCTCATCTTATTCTCCATGGACATTTACTTTTCAGGGATGGCTTTCCTCCCACGGCCTCCCCACAGGAGAAGGGTTTACTTATGATTTCCTGATTGGAGAGAGATGGAAATGTTTGTTTGTATAACTCCATCCATTCATTTATTCATTCATCCCTTTATTAATTCAGCACTTGTTGACTGCTTATTTGGGGACCAGCTGTGGTAAATGCTATGAGGACGGCTCAGAAACATAAGACATGGTCTGGCTTCGAGGAACTTACAATATAAAGTCAGAGTTCAAATTAGCACACATGAAAACAGTCTGTGGAAGGTAACACGACTAATGCTGCATTGTCTGGTAAGACAGTAAATGCTAAAGTACAGTTTGTAAATGTTCTCTGAGGGCCTACTGTGTGCCAGGCTGTACTAAGATCTAAGGGATTAAAAGATACATGAGACAAGGTCTCTCCGCTGGAAAACCTCAGTTCTATTGGAGACAAACATATCAGTGGCAATAGTAACCTGCCTTGGACGCGCTGGGTGCCCAGAGGAGGCCACTTAGCCCATTCCGGGGACTATAATATAATAAAAAAAAGAGCCGATGGTCTAGTGCAATTGAAAACTACAACCGGGGAGTTCTCAGAGGCAGGGATATACAGAAAATGAGGTTAGATTAGAGAGGTAAAAAGAAATCAGATCATGCAAAGCCTTGTTAAGGTACTTGACCTTGTGTTAGTTGATCGTGGAGGCCATGAAGGGCTTTTTGGGTTTTTTTTTTCCATGAAGGGTTTTTGATAGATGGCTTTCATGGCTGGGGAAAGGCTGGGATAGGGAAGACAGCAAGTGGGAGACCAGTTAGGAAACAAGGAAAAATGATGGGCCCACATCTGAGCAGAGGTGGTCAGGAGGGAAAATAGAGGACAGAGCATGCTCTTTGCATCGCCTGGAACGCATTCTTCCCAGTTTTGCTCCACCCATCCTGCAGATCTGGATTTCTCTGAGACAGCTTCCGTGACCCCAGGCTGCACCAGGTCTTCTTTCTGTATCCTAGAGTAGCTCTGAGCACCTCCACATATACCTCTTCCCAGGTTTCATTCTAGACTTACTCTTGAGGGTTTTTTGACTAACATTTGCGTTCCTGATAAGACTGTAAGTTCTGGAACGGTGCAGAACACATCTGTCTTGCTTATTGCTGTATTCCAAGCCCCTGCACATAGTAGGGGCTCAATAAATATTTCTAGAATGACTGGATGGCAGATTAAACTGCAATTTGAAAGTTTTATGAGATTTCAGAGAACATCTATGTGGGTTGGAAGAGCTGGTGTAAACTTTATAGACAAGATATAAACAGGGGGAAAGGTACATAACAACACAAGACAGCAATACAATAGAGATGACAAGGCAATATGTGATAAATGCCAGGCAAACGGTACAAATATTGTATGTTAAAGGAGAACGTACCAGCTGTGATGTTTTTTTGTCAGCAAGTAACAAAAGACCTCAACCCAATTTGGCATTAACTGCAAGGGAATTGGTTGTCTCTCATAGCAGAGATTCAGAGAAAGGGCAAACTCAGGGGTGTTGGATACAGCAGCCCAAGGGGTCCTCTCCATCTCTGCTCTGCCATCCTCAAGAGACCTTCCTTCTTGGGCTGGTGGCAGGATGTCAACAGCAGTTCCGGATGAGGAAATATTCTACTGAAGGAGAGATTATCTTTCCAGGTCTCTTTCCTAGGATCTCCTCCAGCCTTTCACTGGCCAGGATTGGATCACATGCACATTCCCAGGCCACCACTGGAGCGTGGGTAGGGAGGTTTTTTGCATCTGGCTTTCACCAAGTGTGATCCACTCCTGGAATTGGGGTGGGATCACACAATCCTCTGGTAACAAGGGCAGGGAAATACCTCCACAAAAATCAGGGTCTGGTGGACATGAATAAATGGGGAAAAGGACATAGGGTGAAAATTAGCAGGGTCCACTACGGCCCACCCCTTTGTACTCCTAACATTTGCTCACCCTTCACTCTGTGCTGAAATTGTCCGGGAAGAGTTGGATGGAGGAAATGGGATTTAAATTAGGTCTTAAAAAAAGTGTAGGACTTGTACAGCTGGAGAACATGTAATGGGCAATGGGAACCTGGAGGTTTTATTAGCCAGGCTTGCTTCCAGAAAATGTCCCTATGAGAGCTACTGTTTCAGCTCAGACGATAATGTGTAATGGAACAAGCTGGGTTGCAATGGCAAAAAAGGCCTAAATTTACAGCTTGGTTCTGCTATTCAAGTTTCCAAGAAGTTCCCTCCTCAATGAAGTGGGATTAGAGGGTCTGTTTCCCTGGAGTGTGATGAGGATCACACAAGACTGAGACAAAACCTTGCAAATAGAAAGTGCCCAACACACGTTTGTCTCCTACTTTCCTTCCCTGGAAAGGAAAGCTGTCCTAGAGAACACTTGAGTTGCCAACACAAACTTCAGTCCCACTGTGAAATAGAGGCACCAGACTGTGTTTGGATGCCAAGACTTGAAGCACCAGTTTTCATTTTGAATCAGATGGATGAAGATTGGGCCTCTCTTGCCTTCTTTATTTCCATCCCTTGACCCCTTTCAACATGAACTTTCAGAGATCCAGGTGAGACACAGGCAGGAATGGAAAGAAGGGTCCATCCAAGTGCCTGACTGCAAGGCTGATGCTGTGCTTTGGGATCCTGGGGGTCCCCCGAGAGAACCCAGAGAATGTTGTGAGTCTTCTTATCAGAAAAGTGTACATATGCACAGAGACTGTTGCACACTGTCCTTGCACAATTCCAGGGCTTCTGAGGCACTGTGAAGTACATCCTTAGACCCCAGAATGAGGAAACCCTGAGTTTGTGGGTGTGTTAGAGGTGGTCCAGACTTGGTTTCGGCAGGTGAGTGGGAAAAGCCCGGGCTTTGCAGTGGTGTAAATCCACTTAGAGACCTCAGGTTCCGGATTAGGGAGCCCTGCTGCTGTCTTCTTTGTTCCCGGCTCCACACCCAGGCTTGGGTGCTGTTGAAGGGATGGGCAGAGCACCTGCAGACACTTAGAGAGGGCTATTTTGTGATGTAATGGGGATGGTGACTTGAGAGAAACAGCTCTGCATGTTTTGGATGGCAGCTTCTTTCTCCTGAAGGAGAGGATTGCCTCCCTAAGAGCTCTTAAGAACCCAGGGACCAGAGGGTCAAGAAGGCACATAGAGAGAGATGCAGATACAAAGAGAAAGAATGGGATGGAAACAAATAACAAACAGTTGAGAGGGCGGCCCCAGGTACTTCAGCCATTGGTGACAGTAGGGGAGGGATTCTAATTTGTGAGGGACCTGGAAGGGGCAGTTGGAGGGGTTTGAGGGCAGCAATCTAGAAACTGTGCACAGTATATACATAGGCTTGAGAAAGCGTGCTTGTCCATATCAGAGAACGAGAGGAGTGCTTTGCAGAGTCGATGGGAAGGCTAACGCCTTTTCCAGCATCACAGCCACTGGCACCACCTCTGCCCCCCCCAGCTCCACAGCCCCATAATCTGCAGAGGCCGCTGCCTGACCCCTGAGACTTAGCTGGTGTGAGGGCAGCAGCAGCCACCCCTTAATGGAGCTCCCCAGGAGCCCAGCTCAACCGCCTGCCTGCATTATTAATGCATTATGTCATCTCTCCTTGCACTTGCTCTCAGCTGTGGAAATTTTATAGAGCAGTATTATTAATTGAAACAATTAGTTCCAGGGATATCAGCACAGCCACGTCAGAGAGGTGTGCAAGGCAAGGATCTCTTTCTGTCTTTCTCTGTGCCCCCTTTTCTGCCTCTCTTTATCCTTGTGCTTCTCCTTCTCCAGCCTCCCTCACCCCAACCCTACTCTGCTCCCATTTTCCTCCTTCTTTCTTTTCCAGTTCTTTTTCAATATCCCCATCGAGAGATTTCCAGTTACCCATCACCCTTCCTAGGCTGAAATCATTCCCTCTTCTACCCCTCCCTCAGCATGGGTAGACAGATTGGTGGACAAAGAGAATGACTGTCACTTTGGCTGACCCCTGCCTGGAACTGCTGGTGGGGCTGAATTAAGATGCGAGGTCATCCCTCACAATTCTTAGCTTGGTTCAGAACCCCAGGAGAGGAGAGCCAGTTGCCACCTGGGGTCTTTCTTACTACCCTGGGGGTACCACCGCTTTGGGACCCTTCAATAATTTCAAAGGCCCGTCTGGTTGCTGGGGGGAGAGGGGAGCCAGGTGGCACCAGCAGGCTGCAGAAGGGATGGGGTAGGTGCAGCTCCAGCAGGGAGACAGGAGGGACTGGGTTAGTCCCTAGCCCAGAGACCGAGACCGAGACCCCGCCTAGCCCGGGGCTGGGACCTAGCAGGGACTGGAAAACCCGGCTAGGGGGGCTTGCTGAGGGTCAGATGCCCACAGGACAGCAGCCCGGGGCCAGAACACCGGGGCCCACGCCGCACATGGCCTCATTGGGAATCAGAGCTGACACCTGAGAGGCCGGCCAAGGGTCAGGTTCCCCGTAAAATAAACAGATACCAGGATGGAAGCCTCCCGGATGGCCCTCCCTACACCCTCCCCTCCCCTCCCCTCTCCTCCCCCGCACGCCCCAACTCATCAGGAACAGGTGCTCCTGGAATTGCACAAAGATACCCGTGGAAGTCTGAGCGCAAGTGGTCTGCTTGGGAAATTTTCATCTTAGTAGGGGTATGTTCTTAGCTATTTAACTTTTTTTTATAATGAAAAATTTCAGGCATACACGGAGAGAGAACAGAATAATGAACCCTCACGTTCCTTCTACCTGACACCAACAATTACCAATTCATGGTCAATCTTGTTTTTATCCACCTTCCCCCAAGTTTGTTTTTGGTTTTGTTTTTGTTTTATGATGGGGCAAGGCGGGCAGGGATGGAGTGCATGCTTTTAAGTTAACGTCCTCTTGTAAAGAATACTCTGCTAAATTTTTGTTCTTTTTCTTCTTTCATTCATTAAAAACACAAACACACACACACCCTCTGACAAACACATTTTCATGTATAGGGCTTGTTTTGGGGGGGGTTCTTAAATAGGTGTGTCTGATATATTTAAAATTCACCTAATTATAGTCATCTTTCCTTAAGCTTTTGAAAATTAAACTCCTGGGATTCCAGGACAAGCTGATAATAGTAGCACCATCTGAGGAAAAGCCTAGCATTAGGGAAGTCAGACAGTGGGCTTGAAAAGAAATGAGTCTGTCTCTGAGTCTCCTTTATAGCTTTCTTTGATTTGGGACTCAGAGCAGAGTGGTTAAAAGCTTAGGCTTTGGTAACACACAGACCTAGGTTTGAATCCTACTTCTGTCACTCATAAGCTGTGTGAGCTTGGGGAGGTTCTTTGATCTTTCTAGGTCTCAGTTTCCTTATCTGGAAAATGGGGGCAGCTGTATTGGCTTTGTGTGGTTGTTATAAGAATTAAATAAAACACTGCATGTATAGTGCTTGGTAATCTGCCTCAGTTAGATCTCAATCTGCTATTACATTAATCATTTGTTTTCCCAAGATCAAGTGTCAGAAGAGGGGGAAAAAGAAATGCTGAGAACCTAGAGGATGAGGCTGGGTCAGAGGTAGGGTGAGGCCAAACTAGGATGGCTGGGGCTCAGGGCCAGGTGAGCCTTCTCAGGAACATCAGGTACCTGTGCACAAAGATACGAGATTAAGGGGGTGAGGCGAGGCTGAAACCCTACCAGCACCCTGCTCCCTAGACAAGCTTTGCCTGAGTTGGCAGCGTTCTGCACAGGGCCAGGCAGGCAAGAGGATAAGACCTGCACTAAGAGGTCTCAGGTCAGCCTCTGAGACCTGTAGAGGTGGAAGAAGGAAGGAAAGCCTGCAACTTAAGGAGTCTGGTATTCCAGGGACTCAGTTGCAAAGACCTTGCAGGAAGGACAAGGCAGGAACTCAGTTCCTAGAGCAATTGAAGGGCTGGTGGGAAACCAAGACAAGCATTTGGGCAAGGTGGTCAGCAGACAAGGTAGTCAGCAGGCACAAAATAAAGCGCCCTAATGATGGAACAAAGTGCAAGGCCAGACTGGGCCCAACTACAAAACTGACTCCTGCTGGGTCACAGTGGGATAAGCAGTTGGTACCTGAATCCATGGGCGATGATGAAAGGGGCAGCTGTTGATACTGGAGGGGGCAGCCTGGGTAGATTGATGTGATCTTTTTTCCATATCTTTTGGCAGTCTAATGCTCTTGATGATCTTGTGAGACTGTGAGGAAGGATTTCACTTCTCTCAGGAAGGACAGCCTCCCAGTGGAATGATGCTAAGAGCAAGGCAACGTTCCATTGCCCAGAAATACTGCCTCCGTCGTTGTCTGCGTTCCTGCTGTTACATGTAATCTCTTTGAGTAAAGTCAAAGTCCACAATTCCAGATATTAGAGGAGCCAGGCAGTGGCATAAATGGGAGAAGCAAGGCTGACTTAATGAAATGGGACAATAGGGAGTGGCGGGGACTGTGGCAAACCTGGGCGCGAATGTTTCCTTTGAGGAGGGCACCAGCACTGTTGGGTCTTCCCATTTCCCAAGAGAAGCCAGAAAGCTGAACGTTTATGTTGAGTATCCTGTTTTTTAAGTCCTGACAACTAAATTACGTCTTCACAAAATCACTAACATTATCACGATGCTGACCTACACACATCGGCTTTGATATTTTCTCTCCAGGATCCCCTGGAGATGTGGCTCTGTCTGTGATAGTTCTCACGTTCAGTCCTAACCAAAGGCTGCTCCACTGTGCTCCTTCTTTCTTTCTTTTTTTTTTATTGCATGGGCAGGCCCCGGGAATTGAACACGGGGTACCCCTTCCTTCTTGTCTCTGAGGTAGCAAGAGGTTTTGGGCATCTGAAAAGATGGGAGAGATGGGAGAGGGCACAGAAGGAAGGGGCGCCGAGCTGGGGACAGCTCTGCCTTCATTGTTTCATCCCCCTGGACATGCTGACGTTCAGGTCCATGACAGGCACAACCTGTAGGCACAGGTGCTGGGAGATAGCAAGACAGAACTGAGGCCCGAAGGGATCAATGACTTTGGTCACAGGCCTGCTGGCCCATGGCTTCCCTCTGCTAACCACCCCTTCCCTCATGGAGCCCGTGGCTGGCAGCGTTTCCCTTTCCCCTCCCTCGGTACGTTTTTGGCCTCTGTCACTCTGCGGTGCTTTTTATAAGGCTCATCTTACTGCGCGGGTTTTATCAGTCAGCTATTGCTTCTCACGACTCACCTCTGAATCTTTTAGTTGTGGTTTCCACCTTAGGCCTAGAGGACACTGAAGAAGCCCTCGCTATAACCCCATCACCACCCCCTGCTGGGGAGAGTACAAGGCCTCAGGGCCAGGGAGGGGAATTTCTTCTGATCCTTCCCATCCAGCCTGGAGATCTAGACATAAAGTCTGGCTTCAAATAATGGACAAATCATAACCAACATTATCTAATTGAGGAACCTGAGGCTCAGGGGGAGTGACCATCAGCGAGCAGGGGCGGTCAAGGAGGTGGGCCTCACACCCAGGGCTCAGCACTGATTGTGTTATACTTTACAATCAGGGG
This sequence comes from Myrmecophaga tridactyla, assembly GCA_004026745.1. NCBI lineage: Eukaryota > Metazoa > Chordata > Mammalia > Pilosa > Myrmecophagidae > Myrmecophaga > Myrmecophaga tridactyla. The sequence continues at coordinate 2,997 of PVIY010027951.1, read as the reverse complement.
TACAGACTTTGACTTCCAAAGTTCCCACTACCTCCCACCCCCACCCCCACCCCACCTGGGTCTTCCAATTAGGACTGTAGAACCTGTACTAGGAGGTGTGGAGAAAGCAAGAGAAGGCTAAAATAAGGCCTTTCGTTCTGGCTGATGCAACATCACAGAAGAGAAGAGGGACATATCCATTCATTCGTTCATTCATTCAGTAGTCATTTTTTTGGGTTCCCCAGGGTGGTCCACACACAAGGGCATGCGAGATGCCCAATTCAGCTACACAGAAAGGACCTCCCCATGTTCAAGCTGGAGAAGTCTTCATAGATAATCTAGTCTAGGGGCTTCAATCTCCCTCTCTCCCTCTTTCTCCTTCCTCCCTCCCTCCCTCCCTCCCTTCCTTCCTTCCTTCCTCAGCATCTTAGCAGCACTAATCAGATCAAGGTACCTCTGGTAGAAGCGGAGAAGTAACTCCCTTGGCTCTCCACATATACCTCCCAGTCCCCATTCCTCACAGCAACCTCCAAGGGACTCTCCTGGGAAAAACAGTTTGAAAAATCACTGATCTGGACCAACCCCTGAAAATTCCAAATTAGGAAACTAAAACTCAGAGTGGCCAAATCACTTGTCCAAATTCACAAACTTCAGTCTCCTAATTGCAGGCTCTGTCTTGAGAATGAGTAAACAGTAAGTGGCAGAAGAGAGGAATTAAGGGGTGGGGAAGCTGGAGGGGCAGAGGGAGTGCATTGCTCCAAGGCTTCTGGAGGCAGGACCCTTGAGCAGGGGGGGAGTGCAGCCCCTGAAGAGTGGTTGAAAGGGAGGGAGGCGGTCAAGGGAGGGGGCACGGGTCAAGCTGGTGTTAAATTCCAGAAACTGGTAGATAAGCAGCCTGATGCTAAAGGAAAACTGGGATGGAGAAGATCGGGTGTGATGCAGAAAGAAGGCTTGGGGTGCAGGTGTAGGCAGGTGGTAGAGTTGGAGGCTTGGGTTTTCCTCCCTCCCAGTTCACCCAGTTGAATCTGCTGATGGACCCCATTTCATTTTGGCAGCAGAACAGAAGGCTGGAAGCCCAGACAGGCAGGCACAGGGGCAAGTGGACATGAACTCGCTGTAGTCAAAAGGCTCCAGGGCAGCAGCCAGGTTGCATTAAAAATTAATCAAGATGATGTTTGAATAAAGCAAGAAGGAAGTGCTGGGGAAAAGGCGCTCTGAGGGCAGTGGGAGCCAGAGGCTTGACAGGCAAGGTTCTACTTTGAGGCTGTGTCCACCCCCATGCAAGCCCTTGGCTTCCAGTTTCTATTCAAAGGAATCAGAAAAGGTGGAGCTGGCTTTAGAGTATGGCCCATCTGTGAACTTTACACATAAAATGGGCCCAACAGTCTTGGCCCTTTCTCCATCGAGGGCTGCTGTGAGCAGGAAATGAAATAAGGTCCAGAATCATAGAAGGGCTTTTTATCAAGGTAAGTGTTTTAGTTTGTTAAAGCTGCCGGAATACAATATACCAGAAACAGAATGGCTTTTGTAAAGGGGAATTTATTAAGTTGCAGGTTTACAGTTCTAAGGCTGTGAAAATGTCCAAACTAAGGCATCCAGGGAAAGATACCTTGATTCAAGAAAGGCCTATGGGTCCAGAACACCTCTGTCAGCTGGGAAGGCACATGGCGAAGTCTGCTTCGTTCTCTCCTCATTTCATAAGGCTTCCCTGGGGGCGTTTTCCTTCTGCATCTCCAAAGGTCTCTGGCTGTGTGGGCTCTGCAGCTTTTTCCAAAAATGGTTCCCTCTTAAAGGGCTCCAGTAAGTGACCCCACCTTGAATGGGTGAAAACGTATCTCCATGGAAGCCACCTATTTAAAAGGTACCACCCACAATTGGGTGGGTCACATCTCCATGGAAACAGTAAAAAAGATCCCACCTAGCAATATTGAATAAGGATTAAAGAACATAGTTTTTCTGGGGTACACAACAGATACAAACTAGCATAGTAGGAGTCACAAATAGACATGCCTTCAGAGCGTGGCAAAATGTGTGACTTGGCCCTGGAATAAAACAATGAAGAACAGAGACCGAAGGCATTCATATTTAAAGATTTTAAAACCCAATGCTGGCTGAATGAAAGGCTGGCCCCAGCTTGCACTCCCTGAACTAAGCTGTGAGCCTAAATTGGTAGGATATGTACTCTAAAGATTCTAAAAGGAGGCCTGTAGAAATGCCCTGTCAGATAGAGAGGCCTCTAGCCACATGTGGCTATTTGAATTGAAATTTAAATTAATTAAACATTAGTTCTTCAGTGCACTAGCCAGATTGCAAGCACTCAACAGCCTTATTTGGCCGTGGCTATGGAATTGGGCAGCACCCATAAAGGACGTTTTCATTACGGTAGAAAATTCTATCAGTCAGCGCCACTCTAGGAATACCATGGTGGAATGATAGGTATTGGGGTGGAGGGTTCCTTCCCTGAGGCTTCTTAAATCACATCACATTGGTGGCTTCTTCCTCTGCCCAAGTACAAGGGTTCCTTGGCTGCTTTCGCCATTTCCTTCAATCCCAAGCCTTTGATAACAGGCCACCTCCCAACCAGTGAGATCACTGCCCACCTGTACCTGTTCATTCACACCTGCTTAGGACTGAAGTTCTGATGGGAGAGAGTTGCCCTATGCTCCTCTTGGTCAGTGACTGAGGGCAGGGAGCCTGGACCCCGAGAGAGAGAGGGCACACATGGTAGAACTGCAACGAGAAATTCCGGGACAGGGCATTATGGCGCCCTCCAACAGCAGGGTGGAGGCCCCCCACCCCCCTTCAGTCAGGGAGGCAGTGCAGCAGGCCAGTTCTGGGTCCAGGAGCACCCAGAAGCTGGCACCTCCCCGGGGGGGTGGGGGTGGGCAAGGGAGCATCGGGAACCAAAGGCAAGCTGAGTCCATCAGATTCCCTCTCTGCAGAATGTGAATAAAGGAAGACCCAAAGGATGGGCAGCTGGTTAGCAACGGAGGCTGAATTTGAAAAGGGGTGGGGGGT